>CM060952.1:116729689-117017189 GCA_030765055.1 Mantis religiosa
ACACATTCAGTATCACCTACTGCTGCAATGGAGGTAAGATGCAGTTAAAGTAGATGTTAGAGGAAGATCCGGAGATTCTATCAAACTTAATCACTGCTGATGAAACTTGGCTACATTATTTTGATCCTGAGAGCAAACAACAAAGCTCAGTGTGAAAATCTCCTTCATCACCAACCGCGAAAACAGAAAAAGTGGTTGCATCTGCTGGGAAAGTTATGGTCATCTCATTCTTTGATATTCATGGAATGGTTTATCAGCATGTTGTACCTGCACACCCATCAGTGACTGAACAATACTACAAGGATGTCCTGAAAATATTAAAAGTCCATATCAGGTGCAAAAGACCACATTTCCAAGAAGCAGGCTGGAGGCTGCACCACGATAACGCACGGCCGCATATTGCCAATGTTGTTGCTGAATATCTTGCAAACATCAACGTGAAGTGCATCGCTCACCCTCCCTATAGTCTGGATTTAGCCTCATGTGACATTTTTCTATTCCCTAACTTGAAGAAACGCCTTCATGAGAGGTATTATCCATCATCAGAAGCAGTGGTGATGGCTGCGGAGACGATTTTGAAGGATCTCTCAAAAATGGTTTCCAGCATGTCTTTGAAAACTGGCAGAAACGCTGGGACAAGTGCATCGCATTCAGAGGAGACTATCTTGAGAAGGACTTTCAAGATTATGAGGATGAGTTAAGGTACGTTGCCAAAAAAAGTGATCATTCTTTATTGAACAGCCCTCGTATTTTCAATTTATCACGTATGTCTGCATTTCTAAGAATGTATCTTCTTGCACATCCTATCGCACTCCCCAAAAACCTAATTTCAGCTCTGTGTATCTTACTTCCATCCCTCAGCCTGAGGATCCAAGATTCACTTCTCTATAGTAAAACTGGAACCGCCAACGTCTTACAAATTTCAATTTTGTTTCCTTTCTCGACTTTTTTTGTAGATTTCTTTTTAGTTTTTCCACATATTTGTTGGAATTTATTAATTTTATATTACACATCGTTATCTCTATCTACATTTATATCACAGTCCAGGTATATAATTGGAAACCTGTGCCAAACTTTTTCCTTCTATGTTTATCGTTAGACAGACAGGTGTGTCATTAGTTTAGTTTTTTGTAAAATTCTTAAATTATATTCTTTACTTACTGAATGCAATTTAAATATCGCTCTTTGTAGATTTTCTTGGTTATTCTGAATAATCACAGCATCATCTCCATAAAGTAAAATATTTATAAGTTTATTTTTCCAAATTATTTTATTATAAGTTATAATATTATACGTTATTATTCATAATCCTCACGGCCAGAAATGCTTAAAATTAAATAAAACCTATTTAATGTAATACAAATTCTTCGTTGCCAACACGATGGATACAGGTGAGTGAAGTTAATTGTAGCAACTGCCATTCGCAGAAGTTGAACTATACCAAAACTGATTCAGCTTTAAAATTTTATGCTAAACATTGTCAGTGTGAAAGAGCATTCACCAAACATAAATAACTTTAATAATATAGTCAGTGTGGAGTGAAACAATTCACAGTTAATCCTGTTATTTGTCTGAATTTTTCAATACTTTGCTTTTCTCAAATAGGAAGTGGTTATTCATTTTTTTCTCTTGGCCATCCAAAAGAACGGAATTTCAAAGCGATTACATAGCGACTAGATCTTTAAAGGTTTTACTATTAGTCAAAGTCTAAATTATTTTCATATCAATCTTGTGCCTACAAGAATGAGCAATGAGCAATAAGGAAATTCACAAATATATATTTTGAAAAACATGAAGTAGATAGAGTTTGGAGTATGGGATTTTGCGCCTTAGGAGCTGTGATAAACGGCAGAGTTGATGTATGTATTTGTGTCATAGTGTAAAGATTCCCTCTCAAGGTAACTAGAATTGTGAAGAAATTAAGTTACGATGTGATTATTCGCCCCAAACAACTAGAACTATATATTTGCTTCAAGAGCATATAGAATTGTGCAACTGTAGGGAAGTGAGGGACTTAGTAAAGAGAGAAAGCAACTTTGGCTACATGGAGAATACAGGAAGAGTTATACAGCAATAAAGACGTCGTAGCGACGCTGAATAATTATACGTGTGATTGAGGGGGAAGTCCAAGATGTTAACAATAAAAACCGAAAGAACTTTTTGTGTCTGTGTTTTCCAAGTACAGAACACCGTTAACACCGGAGGATAAAACAAAAGACAGACGTGCGTCGCTTACCAAACAGTCTATCAATTGCTTAACTTCAAAGTAGGTGAAGAACAAAATGTAGGTGACACTTTAGCAGAATCAGCCTCTTACCCATTTTCCACTTCTTCTTAACGCCATTGTTTTAACTTTGTTGGCAGCCTAGCCAAACCATTAAGTGTTTTCTTACTTTCTCTGCGCCACGTAAGGTGCAAGAAATATTGTATTCATTTCAGTTGCTTTAAAGCTTTCAGCGGGGGTATCAGTTTTGAGGTTTCTTGAATCAAGGATAGTTTTCACCTTATCGGTTATATATTGCAGATAGTGGATGTGTAGAATTGCATTCAAAATTTTGTTAAGGAGATTCTATGAATTAAAAAACAAGGATTTATTGTAAGAGATCCACAACAAATAGCCTTTACACATGTACAAATGTCCATTCTTATTTAATTTCTCACAAATGACAATACCAACTGTTTGACTACTATTTGAAGCAATATATTGGAATAACTAAACACTAGTAACACAACTTCACTTATCTAATTTAAATCCTGGGACCGGTTTCAAAGCAAACATCTGCTTTATCCTCAGCCACTCAGCTTGACACTCACCCACTTACTGTGGGTGAGTAAGTGGGTGAGTGTCAAGCTGAGTGGCTGAGGACAAAGAAGATGTTTGCTTTGAAACCAGTCCCAGGATTTAAATAAGATAAGTGAAGTTGTGTTACTAGTGTTTAGTTATTATTAATAACCTAGTTTACTTCACTGTCAGCAGCTTCAGTTTTTTTTAAAAAAAATAGGACTTTAATTTTATACAAAATGCTTATTGCATTTTCTATAAGTGGGTTACAGCAAGAGACAAGACAATATAGTGAATGAATGAATGAATGAATTCCTGTAATTCCTAAGTGGAGCATAGGGCATTCTGAACCACGCAACATCGCTCCTTAGGCAACGGATTGAGAATCAGAGGTTTCCTAATCAGAAGGATATCGGGATCAGTGATCAGCCCAACGCCGGAAAAGACAATATATTAGTGCTGGAAAATTTTAGACTCGTTATAACACAACATTTTAACAAAATGAAAAATGTGACATGAATTGTTTCTAATTCATTTGCTATTCGGTATTTTAAACAACGTATTTTAGTTCATATTTTTTTTTGTTTCTCAAGCAAGGAGTAGATACACAATATTGGGGACAGCATTTCCTGAACATGTGACTGTTGTTTGAGCCTCCTGCTTACTCTTGTATATCTACAATAAAATGTGTATTAAAATTATTTCTGCCAACATTTATCATGAACAACAAATTTTGTATAAATACGTTATGGAATTGGTAATGGTTACAGAAATTCCTATTTGTACTCTTGGATAAAGATTTATGTGCACCCACCTGTCTTGTGTCCGTTGCTGATATCTAAAGGGAGCATTTTTGTTCTCGAATGGGTTTGCAAGCTTATCGGCTAGTACTGCCAGGAAGGCGGGGTCAAACTCCGCCGATTGTAGCATGTTTCATGAAGCTATAGGAGTATTTCGTTAATGGAACATGACGGACATAGACGTAATTGCTAATAAATTAAAATTGTCTGTTCATTAAATAAATAAACATATAAACCCACTAACTAAAATACTAACATATTAAATACTAATCCAGTAGAACGTTGTTTCCGGGCTTGAAGGTCGTGGTCCAGACGATGAAAAAGCATCCAACTTCTCGCCCGTAGCTCCGTCGGGCATTTTCAGAGATGCCATAATAACCGAAACATGCCCATTAAATAGTAAGGTATTCTACTTAAAAATACGTTAAAATAACAAATAACGTGTGAACTAAATCAGCAGGAATGCAAACAGGGGAAGTTTTGCACACATGTATTTGTAATATAACTTTGCATATTGAATAACTTATATACTAATATACCCAGGTGACACTGACAAATACTATTTCCATCTTGTTGTTATAAATGCACATTTTCATAGTGGGAGCATCACGAAAACCTGCAGGATAGCCCTCTCTCTCGATTGCTTTACTGCTATACAACAATCTATTCGATCAGCTCCGCGTTCCGTAACAAAAATGCTCGCTCTACTATCTGCTGTATGTGACGTTACGCCTCTCCGGCGTCTTGTAGAATATGCTGCTAGCTACTACTGTGGTGAACTGGATCTTTCTGTCATGGTATGCGTGGGGATATGTAGAAATGAACAACACCAATTGACTGTTTGGTAAATTTAAAATAGGCTAATGATATATAAAGCGAGTTGCCAAATTTCTAACAATGCAATATTAACTGTTTCTGAATCGTAGCACAAAGAAATGTAACTTTTGAAATATTATAACTTTTAATTTCTGACGTATTAGTAGTTCATGGTTCAGTTTAATATAACTATTTCTATAGCAACAGTAAACCGAGGCGTATGGCTAAGGCGGTTTCGTCTGTGGCCTTCATTCGGGAGGCCCGGGTTCGATTCCTGTGGCCGAGCTACCTAGCCCAGGGATTTTTCGGAGGTTTTCCCGGGTCGCTAGGCGAATTTAGGTTAATTACATCCCCCGAATTTCCTGTCCCTCCATTTCATCTACATTATCATTTCACATTATTTTTCATCTAGTGGTCTCTTTCAGGGTAGAAGTGTCAGCGGGTGTCTCGGTGGTGCATGGCAGGATGATATGCTCGGAGATCAACTTTCTCCTCCGGTAGGTCAGTTGCGGGTGTTCACGCCTCTGCTGGGACCATTTCGGGACCGCCAGCCAGGGTTCTCTGGGGCTCCGTTGCTAGGCTCGTTACCGTCCCGCAGTAGGGGAGCGTGTCCGTTGTCCTGGCCTTCCAGGGGAAGTCTCTATCTAAGTAAACTGTAGGGACCCAGCCCTCTGCACTGTCGTGACTCCTTGGGTCGGATGACCTCTATCTCCTTCTCGCCTCATCCTTCCTCCCGGGGGTGCCCCCACTTAGGGGCATAGGCACAATGGGCCCAGGTGGTGCCCTACGAACGAATCCCTTCCGTAATGAAATCCTAATCAAATTAGCAACAATAGGAAGCTAAATTTCCACAAAAATGTTTATCGGTGAATTCTCTCACAGCGACTTATATATTAGTCCAATTACACCACTCCAAAATGTGCTTTATTTCCACCGACTTACAGTTTAACACTTGCCAATTACACAGAATTTCGTGCTGCACACAGTTACAATTCACCAGTCCGTCCGTTACAATTTCACTTGTCCTCGCGATTACATAAACTCCGATGCACATACCAGTTACGTACAGTCTTCCGTTGCACAATCCTTTCGTTCATTAACACGTCACTGACTAACACTGCCTTCTTACACCAAGAACTGTCCTCACTCACACACTAACCAACTGACTGACCAACTCAACTCTGACTGTCTGTAACCCTCTTTATAGGAATATCGCCGGTTTCTAGTGACCAGGAGAATGTTCCAGTAAACGAAAGATCGAGAATAAGGTGTAGGAGAAACAGGCGACACAGTCATTTTTTCCCCTGACCACAGCCTGTCACCACTACAAGACAAACGAGGAGGAGGTGTGGCTAACGCGGTCCTCCCCCCTGCCTTCCGTTCACAGCTGGTTCACAGGGTGCTCCAGCGCTCCCGTTACAATATATATATATATATATATATAACCCATGTGCGGTTCTTAGATGCTCCGGACTCGATAATCGAGCTCAGCAAACACTTCTGTAAGACTTTAAAATACAAAGGGTAAACACGAAGTTTCGAAATGTACACTCTTTTGTAATCTGAAGTTCCGCCTTCATCAACACGACTTCCCACCAACATTTATACATATTTATCAGCCTTCAAAGCTTCTCATCCGGCCATGAAACACAATTTTACACTCAGTGCTTGTTAAATTACACTGGAATATATATATATATATATATATATATATATATATATATATATATATATATATATATATATACCCGAAACAAAATAGGCAAATTCTTATATAAACTGATCTGCTGATTCCAAAAGTACCCCTCAAAATGCTGTATCACGTAACGTTTTTTAGGTATTCATAATTTTTTATGAAAACTTACAGAAATGTGATGTGATAACTCATATTTGATTAATTGAAAATAATAGGTATTTTATTGCCAAATAACATTGAAAATAATAATTATTATTAATTATTATTATTAAAGTAAATAAACACAAGATAATGATGAAAACCAATACCTGAATTATCTCAGAAGTGTTTCACTGTTGATTTTTTTTTATTATTGACTCTCCCATTTGAGGAACCAACAATAGTCTCCGAACATGGCTGAATCCCAGCGATACCCTGGTAACGTCTTTCCATCTCAGAAATGTCCTGGTGAAAACGCTCACCTTGCTCATCACTTACTAGAGCTCCTAGGTTTGTAGGGAAACTATCAAGGTGAGAGTGCAAAAAGTGGATTTTGAGTGACATACGCAACCCATTTCTTTGTAGCTCCTTAATAGTTCTGAGACTAAAGTTTTATAATTTTCTTCTTTGTTTTTGCCCAGGAAGCATTCCACCACTGATTTAAATGATTTCCATGCTGCCAGTTCAACACGTTTAAGCTTTGATTTAAAAACACTGTCTTTAAGAAGTAGTCTTATTTGAGGACCACAAATATACCTTCCTTCAATTTAGATTCGCTTATTTTGGGAAACATACTTCTTAAATACTCAAATGCACTTCCACTTTTGTCCAAACCTTTAACAAAATTCTTCATTAACCCGAGCTTTATGTGAAATGGGGGGGGGGGGAGAACTTTGCTTGGGTCTACTAGAGGCACATACTTAACACTGCTTGCTCCAGGAGTATAGTCTTCCCTTTTCCCCCATTCTTTCACTATAAAATGCTTGTCAGTTGCCCTACTGTCCCATAAGTACAAAAAAACAGCAATATTTTGTGAAACCTCCCTGCAGTCCCGTTAGCAATGCAACTACCTTGAGGTCACTACAAATTTCCCTGCCATGGTTTTGATAACTAATAACATCTAAAATTATGGACATGGAATCGTATGTCTCCTTCATTCATATGGCATGAAATAAAGGTATTGAAGGTAGTAAATTGCCATTATGAAGTAACACTGCCTTTAAGCTGCATTTATAAGATCAATGACTGTTATTTTAAATTAAGTCAATATGAGTTGGCATCATACCTCATTTCTGTAATTTTATATAAAAGAATAAGAATATCTCAAAAACCTTAAGTGATACAGCATTTTCAGAGGCATTTTTGGAATCAGCGAGTCATTTTGCATAAGAATTAGCCTATTTTGTTTCGGATACAAAAAACGTGTTCCCTAGTGTTATCTGAACTCGATTCCTATTGTAATTTTCAAAATTTTATTTACCTAAGTATTTGCAAATTTTACTTTTAGATACGCCTTGAGTCAGTGGTATTCTCGTTGACTAATTTCACTAGAATCCTAATTACTCTCGCCACATTGAACTTACTAATTGCTTATCATTAATACAGAAGTTAGTTAACGACCAATTCTCATGATAAATGTCCGTCTCTTCGTCTCCCTTATGCATTCATTTTAATAATGAAAATAATTTATTGCAGTTATTTATCTGCATATAATTTATTTATAACATTATTGATATTACCAATTAATAACTCCGGTTTCAGTATAAATATGTGCATAGGTTTAAAACACGCGGTTCTTATGTTAGTTTGCTATTTAAATCAAGCACCTTTCCACATAAAGGGCCAGTTTTCCAGGGAATGCTTTTATTCAGTTCCAGTTAATGCTCTACCTGAAGAAAGGTCCAATATTCTGATTGAAATATTCTTAATTTTTGGTACATCATGACAAATAACACATCACAGATGTTTCTATAAAATTACATGGAAGTTCATTTCAGCCATTTTATATATTTATAAACGATAGACAAGAAAATGTAAATTCTTGCTTCAGAACAATCGAACTCTTGCTGAAGTACACAATTAATACAAAGCAATTTGTAGTTGTCTGATTAATTTTCGAAATATTAAGAAAGTATTAAAGATAGGGACCATTGGATAACATGAGCCAATTTTAAAAATATATCTCTGTATATCAGAAAAAACATAATGCAAGTTGGTACACATGCTAGCAAAAGGTTTTGTGCTCTTTCTATGTGGAAAATCAGTTAAATTGCATTACCAATTTGTTCTTGTATCAACTTTATGCAGAAAATAGTATGGTTCAGTGCCAAGTGACTAATTTTGAAGGTTTCTTCAAGGTCGGGCTTTAGTGAGTATACACATGTGAGTATTGAGCTCGTGAGCCCAATTGTTAAGGCAAACGCAATGCAAAATAGCATCTCTATGGGATAAAGTTTTTAGTTTGATTTGAGTCAGATCATTACTGATTTAATTAAATTGGTGTTTATTTTTATGACACTTAATTAGATGAAAAATAATTCCAGATCTAAACTTCCCCAGTTTATTGTACAAATTCTTCCTGTCTACCAACTGCATTCTCTGTCTGATACATGCTTTCAGGTTACTTTATTGTCCTGTCTGGAGAAGGAGCAACGCCCTTAAACCTGGAATATATAGATAAAGATGGCTCGATTACATTTGTATTTCATCCTCCTTGGCAGTTTACTTTATTTGCACTCGTATTCAGTGCTGTTAATTTTTAAAATACACATTGCATATATCTGGAAAGTAAGAGACTCATCACCACTAGTAACAAAAACATCTATGGAAAATAAGTAGCAAGTAAACAGTAAATCACTCATTGTCACCAGAAGATGAACAGTTCTAACCTAATTTTGTACTGCTTTACACAATACATCTATTAAATGAAGAGACATTTCTGATAGTATGCAACAAACTAATAATGGTATGATGAAAAATTTCTGCTGGGCACGAAGAATGAAAGTGTCATAAAATGTGTTCAACTTGAATTTTTTGCAAAACCTATGCAAATTAAATAAATTCAGATACTGAACCTTGTAGCAAAAGGTGGATTTAATATTTATCCTTCACTTTAATTCCAACTCTGTAGTGAAGAAATTACACTTATTTATTAACTTTGTCCTATTCATTCTGGTTTACCTTCATATGTTGTAATTAAGAAAATAATTATGAACTTCACCATACGCATTCTTGTTTACCTTCATGCATCAAAGTTTAAAAGTCTGTAAATTAATTACAAACGTTAATCCAATTCTTCCTAGTGTATTTTTACATCTATGATACATATAAGAATCAGTTTGCATTGTGTGCTTGGAATATGGTCGTGAAAAAGCAGCTAATTTTCGCTCATACACACATCTATATTTGTGTATTTCTAACTATAATGGTTGTTGATAGTAGTAGGCTGATAATGTATAGCGCTAAACTCCGATATCATGCTTTTTGACTGGTTAATGTAATTTGAAATACAAATATATTCAGAAAATGCGCTCCATATAGGTGTATCCAGTTTGTGTTGGGAACTTCATTGAGAGGCTTTAAGGAATGCATATTTATTGGTGCCAAATTTTTAGGGAATACTCCCACAACATCAGTACAGTAAAAATTGTTAATATGACCATGAGACTGAAAATTGTTTTTTGTTAAACTACAAGACAAAACTGGAAGTTTTGCATTCTTCGGTGCATCCCCTAAGCTTGCGTTCCATGGTATCGTCTAATCTTGCAAATTACTGGATTGCTTCGTAATTAGTCAAATCCAGTGAGATACGCTTTCTGGGAGTGTCAATATCCGGAATAGGAGTCGTATAAAACAGGGACTTTAAACGTTTCCAGACGAAGAAATCCATTGGTTTCAAATCTGGAGAGGAAGCAGGCCCTCGACCAATTATTTTATTCAGAAATTTACCATTCAAGGAGTGTATGGAGTGTAGGCCGCGTAGCTCAGTTGGTAGAGCACCTGCCTACCGTGCTACGGGTCCCGGGTGCGATTCCCGGCGGTGGGGATGGAGATTTTTCTCCGACCAAGATAATTCCCCTTCTTCCCCAGAGTCTGGAAGTATGAATGAGAGTATGAATGTGTGTGTGATCTAATGACTTAAAGAAAAAAAAAAAAAAAAACCTAACGAATACGGGTTAACAACTTCGGGATGTTCCAAAGGAGAACGGCCGCCGATATGACCATTGTAGGTAAAGGCGCACCCCAGACTTTTCCCACCAGTTTTATCGCAAATAATAATGATGATGATAATAATAATGCTCAAAATGCATTTATGTGAGCCTCCATGAGGAGCAGGTAGAGGGGCTAAAATTTTCTACCGAGATTTTATTGGATGTATGTACAAGTTTTGAGGCTACTGAATAACAAGAAATTATTGTTAGAAAGGATTAGAGTGCTTGTGTTGAGCAGTATAGCTCAAAAACGAAAAAAAAATGAATGTTTAGGTTCAGCATTCTTCAAGGAAGCAACAAGAGAATATTAAAGAAAGTCCTCCGCCCCAAACTATCTTCTTAAATATTTGATTTCCACAAAACTAGTTCTAACGATTTTGTTAAAATGTAATGCATTGAACACTTTGTTATGATGAATGAAATGTATATCTTGACAATTCTGTAAAAAAACCATAAAGTCCTCTTCATTCTGGATGAACTTTGAACTATAGGTAAACCGTAAGAGATAGATAAAATCTTACTGCATGAAAAATATGGATCTCGTTAAATAAATCTGAAACATTCTTTTTGTACATTTAACCACTTCCGAGATATTTGATGTTAACTATTTGTTTAAATGTAAATATGCTTAATGTTTCTCAAATGGAAAGTTGTTATTCATTTATCCCCTTACCCTGGTCCTGCAAAGAGAATGGAATTTCAAATCTTTGACATAAGAGCGAGCATTAAAACATCTGACTATCGCTTAAACCTTCTGTATTCCACTGTTTCTATGTCTCTAAAACAAGTACCTCGTAAGAAAAGCATTTACACATATGTTAATCTCGATATTATAAATCATATATTATCCCCATATACAAGGGAGATAAGAGAAACCTCACGAATTACAGCGGAATCAGTGTAAATGCAACAATAAATATAACTTTTGGTACCATTATTAAGATTAGATGAGAGGAAATAATTAAGGATAAAATTTTTGCACAACAAGCAGGATTTACATTAGGCAGGTTGATTTAGATCATAGTTTTACAATCAGACAGATTACACAAAAAATAGTGGCAAAAGCTAAGAAATAACATTTCGTATAGGTGTAACCGGGAAAAGGCTTATGATTCAGTACCCCTAAGTACGGTATGGAGTACCTTATTAAAAACAAACAAAACCTCCTAGTTGAGGTTGTAAAAGAATTATATGACTGCTATACCTTAGTAAAAATTGGGCAAACAGTCTCGAAAGAATTTCGAGTGACAAAAGGTTTTAAATAGTAATGTGCAACGTCACCAACATTGTTTAAAATCCTTCTGAATTATGTCTTAATAAAATGGAACAAAGCTTGTCAAAAATGGGAATAAATGTGAATGATGAGACCATTTACAGTCTATTATTCATTTATGATTAAGGGACAATAAGGAAGGATAAGCAAGACATAGAATATGCAACTCGTAAGCTTGTTGAGACATATGAAGAAGGAGGACTGAAATTCAATTTTGATAAGACAGAGTTATGGTAGTTGGTGATGGAAAGAAAAACAATGAAACTGATAACCTTGAAATAAATGATAAAACAATAAAAAGAGTTGAACAATTTAAATACGCATTTAAAATCTATTTGTTGACCTATCAGGCACAAGTGAAAGTGACATAATAGAATAAACTATACTATTATGTGTTTCAAATCTGAAGAGTTCTCGCATGTAGCGAATCAGATGCGTTAGCGCATTGTGTTGCCAAATCGTTATCCCCACTCCTTTTATATTTCCCTCTCTCTCGCACACTTGGGAGTGTTCTCGGCGCTAGATGTAAGGGAACGCAAACTGAATTTCTCAAAGTTTTATAATAATGCAGTTATTGAAATCACAATTTCAACATGAATATTTGTATATTACGCAAATGGTTTAAATATTTAGTTTAAAATAATTATAGTTTATGAATTACTTATTTTTCTAATCAAACGAAAATACCAGCGGTGCATCCGTATAGCTGTGAATGTTACTTACTTTAAGAGATAATTCGTCATTGTCATTGTGTTCATTGTCTGAGTACTGCAAATTTATGATGATAGTTCCAAAATCTCGTTATGCGCCATTTCTTTCCAAAAGTCGTCTTCTTGTAGTTTATCTGATGTCTCACGCAGTTTTCCCAGTCTTGTTGTGTTCCTTGTTAATTTCTTTGTGAATAAGTCGTTCAACGTCGATCAGATTAAAAATATTATTTCTGTTTGCAACATAATTTGAGCCCACATTAACACAATTGGATTGTTGTGGCAGTAGTAAGGGGGGAGGTAGATCGTGTCTCATCGATCCAGTTGATACACTTTTTCATGGAAGAGTAACTGAATAATGTTGCTTTGAACTCTCTAGAATAAATACAGATTACGAACCATTCATAAACAAAGATATGTGACCAGACACGTTCTGCCAGACCAGCAGGAAGTGTATTGTGTCCTCTCTTCGAATTTAACAAACACCTTGGCTTATTCAAAGTGCATATTTCTTTTATCACGTCATGTCAAATGTTTACGTTTCAGTTCTGAGTAATTTCAAATATACGTTCACGGATATATGCCAAAGAATAATGCTATTTCATTAGTGTTTACATCGCAATGCATTGTTATACTATAATAGTACTTTATTTGTATTAGGAAAACTATTTGAGCTACAAATATGGTGGTTTTACGGTTATGTTAAATACATTACTCTCTCCTTCCTCATGGATCAGTTTTTGCAAAATCTTAGCGCGAATAATATTTATTAGAGCGTGATTAGGTTGGCGCTCGTCACACACCACTGGGGGAATGCAATACTGCAAAACCGCAGACTCCGATTGGTTGCTTACCTAGCATCGCTCAAGGACAAACATCATCCCATTTGAAACAGATAATAGGAAGTCAATCAACTACATGAATGGTTTCCTATGGAGCAGAGATATAACTAGAAGAACAAAATTAAGTTTAATAAAAACTATAGTGGATAGTATTTTAACATATTAAAGTGAAAGTTGGACGGTGAGTGAAAGACTGAAATGTTAGCGACAGAAATGGATAGTTTGAGAAGTATGAGAATACCAAGGATGCAATAAGAAGTAATTACATAAGGAAGCTGAAGAAAATGTGGACAGAACAATAGTAATGGTATGGGCATGTCCAATGGATGACTGAGAAAAGGTTACCAAAGAAGATTGCTATTTGGTCGGCACCTGGTCAAAATGAACTGGAAAAGCTCGACTCACATGGAAAGATGGAATTAATAGAGCCTTGGAGAAAAGAGGATTAAAAGAAGGACAGTGGAACGACAGAGAATTATGCAGAACTGCACAAGACTATGCAACTCCTGAAAAGTGGAAAGCCTATATTGTAGTAGTAATCTCGATAAACCTGAATTATAAAGTAGAACAATCTTTCTTAAAAAGTAGTTTGTTGAAGATGGTTAGATAAAGTGATGTGAAAGTAAGACATTTTTAAATTCACAATTGTATTGAAATCATATCTATACATATATTTATCTCAGTTTAATATGGACTGAATGGAAGATGCGAGACAAGAAAGAGAATTTTTCTACTTTATAAGTCTCTTGGAGTGTAGTCAATCTCGTTAGATGTTTGAGAACAATTAAGAAGCGGTTCCAGTGAGAAGTAGCGGTTCTCTCTGAAACCGAGCGAGCTCGGCATGCAAATGCCATCCTGACTGCTGTCTTGTGTGGACAAAGTAGCAGTTAAAGTGCTCGTGCGTTCGCGTGTCGCGCCTTGACTCACAGAGGGAATGGGAAAATATGCTTCTATATGAATCAGATGTAAAATGTCCTTGGAGTACTTGCAAATTTTGGTAGTATTGCTGTCAGATTTTATATCTATCTATAAAAACACATCTTTTTTAATTTTCAAGTTCATAGTGTACTGTAGGGGAGGGGATCCGCCCCCTTCAGCTGATGTGGTGCGAGTGCTGCGGACCCCTAGCACTCGTGGCGCCTCTGACGTTACTAGAGGAACCTCGGGCCGAAATTCGAGTCCCTCCCTGAATGAGAGTTTTTCGGATTGGGTTGGACTCGAGGGGGCAGTGGTTCGCGATATCCGTGGGAGATTGGGTACGCCTCCGGACGGGGTTGAGGAAAGCCATATATTTCCGCGTACTAGCCTGCATAGCTAGTAGAAGGTGTGCTAGATCACCAGGCGGCCCCACCGAGGTCACATCGGTAACCTTTCTCTTTGGGATTGGCGCGTGTAAGTGGCACATCCACTTCCATCCCGTCTTGAGTCCACAGGACCAGTTGGGGGAGGGGCTTGTTAGTCTCTAGGTGTTGCCCTATGGGAAGCCCCACGGAGGCGCCGGGCACCCTTTTGGGACAGCTCGGTTACTCCCTGGTCGTTAGAGAGGGGTGGGGGGAGTCAGTCTTCACTCTGTGTGGATTGCCCTGGTAGATACCCTCGAGCTTATGAAGCCTTTTATAAAACATAATTCTACATGTATTCTTTACGAACGCGTTCCTTCTCATCCAATGTCCCAGTGATTTGTTTCGCTTTTCCTCATCTGCTTCAGAACTGTTGTCTCCTAGCCCTCAGATTCGCCACATATTTTTCGTTTTACTTTGTTCTTCATCTGCATTTTTCCAGTCAATACTCTTCATTTCCTCGTTACTTCTAAATTTCTGCGCTATGCATTTAAAATTTAAACAAAGCACCTATGTTACTTAATTCTTTCTTCAAGGTTCCAAAGATGTTTTTCTGTTAATGCTGCTTTTGACATTGGTAGGTGTCCTCTGTATGTCTTACTGACAACGCTGCTTCCTCTTTCTCCAGTAGTGAATTGGATAGCTAATTCTCTCACTTGGCAACACAGTTAAATCCGTCGAATGTCTTCACATAGTGGCAGAAGGCATCTTATCGCATCCAGTCTGTGATGTGTGCTATATGGGTTCGAGAGAGACAGAGACTGGCCCATGGCAGTGTTATTGACCTTCTCCCTTGTGAGTCAGTGCTTGGCAACTTCTTCTGGATCTGAATAATGCACGGCTTGGATCATCATTTGCGCACCTGCATACAAATCAGCCAAAAAAGAACGAATACCGTGTCACAATAAAGATATACTATGTATTACATCCCATTTATATCCCGAATTGAGCACGCTCAAGCTGCTCATACAAAATATGACAACTTCAACATCTCAGTTTTAATTTAACTTGAGATTTTTGTATTCTCTGAACCCAGGGAACACGCCAAGAAATTATTAGAGAGATTGTAGATAAATATGTTTCTCAATCGTTAAAACGAATGAACTCAGTAACTTATTTATCTCATTTGTTCTTCTATTTCCAACCCCTTAAAGAGAGCTCCATATTAGTAAGTAAAAATATTCGACGCTAAGCATAGTAAGGAAATGATAAATACTATTTTATGTATTATATTAAATAATATTGAATATTATTATGTATATTATATACTATGTTATAATTTTTAATGTAGTTGAATGAAACAAAATAAGCGAATAAATGAATGAATGAATAAATAAATAAATAAATAAATGCATAAATGAATGAATGAGTGATTAAATATAAATAAATAAATAAATGAATGAATGAATACATACATACATAATAAATAAATAAATAAATGAATAAATGAATGAATGAATGAATGAATGAATGAATGAATAAATAAATAAATAAATAAATAAAAAAATAAATAAATAAATAAATAAATAAATAAATAAATAAATAAATAAATAAATAAATAAATAAATAAATAAATAAATAAATAAATAAATAAATAAATAAATAAATAAATAAATAAATAAATAAATAAATAAATAAATAAATAAATAAATAAATAAATAAATAAATAAATAAATAAATAAATAAATAAATAAATAAATAAATAAATAAATAAATAAATAAATAAATAAATAAATAAATAAATAAATAAATAAATAAATAAATAAATAAATAAATAAATAAATAAATAAATAAATAAATAAATAAATAAATAAATAAATAAATAAATAAATAAATAAATAAATAAATAAATAAATAAATAAATAAATAAATAAATAAATAAATAAATAAATAAATAAATAAATAAATAAATAAATAAATAAATAAATAAATAAATAAATAAATAAATAAATAAATAAATAAATAAATAAATAAATAAATAAATAAATAAATAATAAATAAATAAATAAATAAATAAATAAATAAATAAATAAATAAATAAATAAATAAATAAATAAATAAATAAATAAATAAATAAATAAATAAATAAATAAATAAATAAATAAATAAATAAATAAATAAATAAATAAATAAATAAATAAATAAATAAATAAATAAATAAATAAATAAATAAATAAATAAATAAATAAATAAATAAATAAATAAATAAATAAATAAATAAATAAATAAATAAATAAATAAATAAATAAATAAATAAATAAATAAATAAATAAATAAATAAATAAATAAATAAATAAATAAATAAATAAATAAATAAATAAATAAATAAATAAATAAATAAATAAATAAATAAATAAATAAATAAATAAATAAATAAATAAATAAATAAATAAATAAATAAATAAATAAATAAATAAATAAATAAATAAATAAATAAATAAATAAATAAATAAATAAATAAATAAATAAATAAATAAATAAATAAATAAATAAATAAATAAATAAATAAATAAATAAATAAATAAATAAATAAATGGCAAAAACTAAGAGTTAAAATACTTCAGTTTACAGATATACTGGATTATACTGTACGAATGTTGGATTATTTTTACTTGGAAATAAATTGAATACCTACCATCATGTAGAGACAGATTTTGTTTATGCAACTTCAAGGCTTGGCGATACACAATGACGCCAGTGTTATTCTTTTTGATGAAAAGATCACGATTTTAACTTTGATCGGTCATCATTTCTTTCCATTATAAAATACTAGGGTCAGTCGAAAGACTGACGTAGAGTTGTCGGCTGTGTTAGCGCTGGCCAACATCAGTTTACTTGAAACCATTATCACTGCGGACAATTTTTGAAGTATCATTTGCCAATTTAAAGAAATATGGTTTGCTGATATTTGTTTGATACTGCATGCTGTATTGCACTTGATAAAGATGACTGAAGCAACAACGACTGTGTTGGCGCTGGCCAACATCAGTTTACTTGAAACCATTATCACTGCGGACAATTTTTGAAGTATCATTTGACAATTTAAAGAAATATGGGTTGCAGATATTTGATACTGCATGCTGTATTGCACTTGATAAGGATGACTGGAGCAACAACGACTACATGTGTATCTATAGGCTAAAGGCAGGGAGAAAAAAGGAATATAACCATACATACATCCAGCTATACGTGTTAGTATAGTTCCTCCGACTGTGTATTAGCACGGTCCTGTGAGTGCTAAGTTCTGAATCTGTTCTAAAATTCATGCTTGAAGAGGGTGCGTTTGTGTTTCAGTATGAATTGAAGTTACGTAGTTTACATGAAACCTTTAAATCTTCCCTGCTTCTGTGCTTTCAAATTCCAACAGAAGTCAATGCAAAATAAATCTATCGGCCGATCACATTTAATTATGTTATTGATTTCATCTGTTACACTTGCGAAATATTACCGTTGCCGTTTTGGAACATACAATCTTTAGCACTATGGAAACCAATTCAGATGGTTATTGATAGCGGTACATCTTTGGGAAGGGCTGATACAGAGAGCACGAAAGTTGGGCAACCGTATCTCCAGTATTTTTGCTGGACAATTAATGTGTTATTTCTAATGGGCAAAAGAAGTAAAAGCTGTGTGTGCTGCTGAAGTAATTTAAGATAACGTTTAAGAACCGTAGCTCTACGGTAATACTAAATTCCGCTAGTGTACAAGTTCCATTTTTCGCCTCCCACAACAGAAGTCCTGGAGGAGCTGATAGCTTTGGCCCATTACACTTGTTTTCTCGCCACAAAGAACCTCCATTAAATAATGGTTTCACACTTGGCAGCGAGCTGGAATTGTTATTAAAATCACCATCACGGATAACATCTGCCGCCTCACAAAAAAACAATCAGTAGTGAGTTACAATCGTTTCGATGGCTGCGATTGGTTGCTGTAGCTAGTGATGGAGGGGGGTATTTAGGGTTTCTCAGCTCCAGGCGACACTTTAACTGTGATATTTCTATCTTGACAACCAGCGTGAATAGGGAAGGTGGGCGTACGGAGAATAGAAAAGAAATGATAACAACTGAAATAATAAATGGCATTTTGATGCTCCCCTATGATGTGTAGCAGTGGAGGCGTACGTAATGAGAGGACCGTATGTTTTGTGGCTCACTGGAGTGGAGTGCGGGACTAGTGCTGAGATCTGGCCGTTAGCGTGCTGCTAAATAATTCATTTAAACCACTCTCATTACTAAAATATTATCCATGATTTCCAGACTTTTCTTAATTTATATAACAAACATTTCATTGATACACATTTTAAGTGCCAGATGGTTCATTTCACTACGTTCTGCACCCAAATACGATTATTTATTTCACTTGGGTGAAATCTGCAGTTTATTTTGTCATGATTTATTACTTTCATTACTACGTACAGTGAATAGGGAAAATAGTGCATTATACCCAAAAATTCGATAGAGTATTTCACTGGAAATATATATTTTGGGACCCCCTCAATATAAAAAAGTGGGACTTTTAGAAAAAGTTTTGTATGTGTCTGAGAACGGCATAACTCAAAAGTCGGTTAGACTTTGGTGTTCGAGTTAAAAATTTTCAAAATAAGCGACATGAAGGTTTTAAATAAAATCTTCCCTCCCGTGAATACCATTTACATAGAACATTTTCGATAATTTTGATTTTTGATGAATAACAATTTTGATTAAAACATCTTATCTTTAAGATATTTTCCTGATAAATGGAATGTACCAGATGACCAATATGCCCCATCATTCACTTAAGCAGATATTCCTCCGTGCGTTAAAACAGTTGCAGAACACAAGAGGGCAATTCCAGTTAAACGTACGACCGTGACGTGAGCTAACTTGGTTCTGCTCCAAGCTACGAGAGACAGTTCACAGACTTGAAAGAGCGTAAAGATCTCAGATTGCTTTCCACTTAAACTACAATAGATTTTAGGCACAGTCAAATCTTTTAAGAGATGGTCACTAGTATAATGATTTTAAACATTTCTTTCTCTTTGCATGTTGAAAAGAGGGCGGGAGAATCCTATTTGGTGAATGTATAATATTTCAAAATACAAACTAATAACAAGGAATATCTTGAAACTGTTTAATTAAAGACTTTTTATATGGGTTGTGTGCTTTAACGAGATCTACGTTTTAAGATTTTATATATCGCTTATGGTTTACAATTTATGTACAGACACTCCCATAAATAATGGGACAAAGTAGAGTACTAAGTGTTGAAAGTGAAAATCAACATTTAATGTGCTATTTTAAATTAATGATAATCGACAGTTACATGGTTCGTTCTTGTAAGAAAATAAATGCTATTTCACATAAAAATTATATAATGCTTGCTGTTTTAAGAATTAAAAATAGATATGGCAATTTTTGGCCCTCAGAAGTAATCGAACATAACAACTTAAGTGTGATACAAAATATGACTTAATACTTTGTGACTCTCCCTCTTCTTTTCACTACTTCTCGCGACCTGTTTGGCATGCTGTGAACCAGGTTTTTCAGGTAGGCTGTAGAAGGTTTGCTCCATTCCTTCTGCAACCTCTCCTTCAAGAGCTGCTTGGAGGTGATGGGGTCTTCCGCACGGCCTTCTCCAACCGTAAGTCATATCGGACATGAATGAAATGGGTGAAATGATACTCAAATGAGTCCGGGATCCATGGAGCTCAGAGTTATCTGACATTCGTCTTTCAAGATAAGGGAAAACCCCGGAAAAAGCTGTGTCCAGGTAACTCACCCTAACCGAGATTCGAACTCGGGACCTCTTGAACGAGAGGCAGACACGCAACGAAGTTTCAATTGCATTTCATTTGTACTGTCCGATTCTTTTGTGTCGTAAACTCATGATGTAAACAAGGTTGAATGGGGAAGCTCTTTTCAATCTCTAAAATGGATATTCATAGCAAATGATTTTTGCTTAACACAAGGAGTACCTTAAGATTGACACACATAATCTATCCTGCTTCGAAATGCTGAACTTAAATAACAGTTCAAATTTTTTCGTTTTATTTTTTGTTGTGCTTTTTACACATACAAATACAGAAACCTTTTTAGGTTTCAGTGAGGTCTCAAACAGATAGATCCATTAAAATCTTGTTATCAAATTTTTGGGTGCAATGTATTTCCCCTAGATAGTAGAGAAAGTAATCGCTTCAACATTTCTTGACAAAATGTTACGCAAATATAATTTATTAATTAATTAATCCATTAAACAAACGTAGTACAATATTGACAAAACGCGTTGTTCTTTATACTGTTTACTGTCAGTGCTCCGCTATGCCAGGCTGAATGGTTAGGGATGTTTACTTATTGCTGCACAGCTTATCAAGTTTTCTGCAGTCAGGGTGGGCATTAGCCGACGTGCTGAACAGTGTATGCTGTGGCTTTAGACAGTTCTTATCTTGTGCTACTGCAGGTTGTTGAATAGAAATTGGTTTTTAGTGAAACGTGATTTCCATGAACACAATAACTTTGCAATATGAAAGAGCGTTTCCATATTTTCATGGATTTATATAGCAGTAAACAAATACCGAGAAACAAATTCAATTACCCGATACCAAAACAATGGTGATTTATTCGGAATCTGTTCTCTGCCCACTAATCCTGGTTAAGAAGCATTAATTATTGCTTATTAAAAGCAAAAGCCCTTATTTTATATTTTACGTTCAAGAAGAGAAAGAAGTTGGACTGAATCCTATAACATTGGTGAGTACATTGTGCTTATATTTAGTTTCTTATGGAGTTAGATTTGTAATATATATATATGGACGAAGTTTTGTTTTGGTCATCGAAAATAGAAAGCGATGAGTGTTCACTTTCACCTGTATAGGTTACAGTTTGCCCTGAACGAGCGTAAAGAAAAATGTCATTGGGTGATTGATGTTGGCCATTTTTGCAAGTAAGTGGTAAGACAAGACTAAGTTCCTATCACGTAACAAAACGGAGAAGCAAAAACTTTGTCCACTGATGTATGAACTCGTTTTTGCTTTCTATACTGCTTATCTATAATAGAAGAAAACCCAAATTAATTTGAGATTCATGGATGGAAAAAAAGATCTGCGATGGAGAAGAGACAGACAGAGAATGTCATTATTCGAAAACGAGAAGTTAAATGCCAAAGTTGGAATTTTAAGAGTATCATTTTTCAACAATGTAGCAATGAAGATTTTTCGCGCACTCTACCCCATCCTTTTCATTAAATTTTATTTGTTCAATAGCGTCTCCAAAATAAGTTTTGATTAAAATATTCAAATTTGTTTTCATTTAGTGGAAAACATAATGGATGTCTTTAATTGTCTGCTTAGAAGTCCTCGTTGAGTGTGAATCTTGTATACTTTGGTATATGTTGGAAAACAATTATTTGGAATACAAATTACAGCGAATTAAATAAAGTATGCAGTTTATGACAGATATGTTTTACTCGTGGCGTTAGTCGTTGTCAAGTATTTCATGCTACACATTCTCATAAATTTAATTGTGTTATCTGATGCTTAAATTTTCACTATTTTATTTTCTGCATAGTAGTGGAGAAGGTATTGCGTTCCATCCAAAAATATGATATCGAAATTTTACTGGAGCTATAAGTATTTAGGTCTCTAATAAGGAAAAACATTTTTTGAAACTTTTCATTTTTTACAAAATGACTCTGATGGTTTTTTTTAATACAATACCATATCCTTGATATTTTTATGCCAAATGTTATGTCCTCAGAAGTTTCCTTTCTTGTGGATTACTTTGTATAGCCGTAAGAGGTAGTGTGTACCTTGGTACACAAAAATTATAGAATTCATTTAACCACACAGTTTACGTCAAATACGTCTTTTTTGGAGTGAACCATTTTAGAGATATATCTTATTTGTTGAGAAGTTTTCTTTGTTTAAATTTCTTAACTGTGCAAGGAGGACGGAATTTCAAAGCTAACATACATCGACGAGCTTTTAAAAGATTTGAGTGTCACCTAATGCTACTGTATTCTCGTATTCTCCTTGTACCTATACGATAGCGTTTAACATGAAGCAAATAGGGGAATACCTGTTTTTAAGATTAGTTTGTATAAAAATAGAAGTCATGCGAGTGCAACAGACATTTTTGGTTTTCTTTCACAAGAACAATTTATTCCTGCACAACTTTAACTTCTGAATTTATTTTAGCATGCTGTATGTATTCAAATGCCAATTATTTAATTTTAAATAATCTTTGGAGAAACATTTTGTTAACATTTATCAGTCATAAACTGATAAAAATATTTTGGAATTTGTGAGTGCGGTTATCATTAGACTTCAAGACGGTTGTTATTTCGTTCCGCTTGATTGGAAAATAAGTGCGCATAGGGTTTCACAGTGACCTCTTCCCAAGCTTTGCAGGCAATTTGCAAACTCAGTGGCGCACTAGACTAGTGCCTCTCTTCTCTCTACTTTCTGGTAGACAACATACTACTGTAATGAAAGTTAACTTAGCCTACACATATGTCCGAAGTGTAGTTATTATGCATAAAAATAAAATTAAAATTAAACAGGATTGTCGGAAAGAACTTAGCCGCTGGTTTAGTAAAAGTCCTATTTGTTTATTTTGTTTACGGACCCTTTGTATTATCCTAGTTAAAATATTTATTTAAATCTCTACATCCATCATTGATGTTTCTTACAGTTTAAAACAAATGATAAAACATGTTTCTTGTCCTAAAAGTACAGTACAATGAAAAATCCTTTACACTATTTTTTAACTAATCCATTGTTCTAAAAATCGACGTATTGTAGTAGAAATATGTATTAAAATTTTATCTCATTTAATCAGCATAATTTCAAAAATGAATTTGTAGTATGAAGCAATGGTTCCAAGTACCTTGTCGACGCGAATATTTTTTAAAAATATTATTCAAGATGCCTCAAATAGTTGAAATACGTAATAAAACATTTGCCGGAAAAATGTTACAAACGAAAAATATTGTATTCATTGATTCATGTTGAAAATGACTCATTTGATAAAATCAATTTGTTTGTTGCAGTTTTGTGAAAGAGAACTATGGCAGCCCTCTGTGTGAATATATTCTTAGTTAGTTGTCAAATAGAAGAATGTTTGATCTGTTAAGTCGGAATTACAATGAACTTGATGTAATATGATAATGTGACGTATAACACACATATTCTTAGAGCTGACTTAATGTCGCGTTGCAACTATCCCGTATTTCCTATAAAACCTCGTATATCAAACGTAATTTTGACCCAAATCCCGAAATCTCGAGTTTCCTTTCCTTTACTAGGTGATTTTAATGGTATTTCCTTTGGTAGCGGTGATCCTCGTCAAGCTTTCTGCGCTGACTGCAGCTGCCATGACACATTTAATATTTCCACTCGACTTGGGGAGTCACTTAGCGGTGACCCGCACCAAACGCCATAGGTTGGTTCAGATGCTCCTCTCCAGGAAAAACTGGGGAAAGCTCTATTCATTAGTAAATACTCGATTGGCCACCCTTTGGAGAAGCCGACAAGTTCTAAAGCGTAAGGCTCTGGTGTTCGTCCGACACACAACCCGGAGCTATGAAATGAGAGAAAATATTTAAGAGGAGAGCCGTGGTAAATGACACCACACCGGCATTCGCCTTACCGACCTAGGATTAAACAAGGTAAAACCCGTGGTCGGAGTAGAAATGGAAGGGGAAGCGAGCGGCTAGGTGGCTACCTGGGATCGAACCCAAAACCTCCGTGTGTTACCGTGAAGCCACCTTGGTTTACCTTTCTGCTTTCTTTCGAGATACGCAGGTGTGATGAAAGTTTTTTCGCACAGTTTCATTAATTAAACACCAAGTTACAAAATTAAAACTGTGCACGTTTATCGCACTAGCTGGAGACATACGTATTTTTGGATTGCAGCAACGAAAGGAAATCCTCCAAAAGTGTTGCGTTCAATTTGCAAAGAGGAATTTGTTATTGTATATTGTGTAATACAGATTGTGTTCGATATAGCTTAACGTTAGAAATTTTTTTATTGCTTCAATAATAGCATACCTTCTAACTGGAATGTTGACGGTAGATTTAAGAGAGGAAAATACACAAATCAGAGTTGAAGAGGAGCTGTGAACTTTTGGAAAATATATAATTCAGTCGCTCTCCCTTTTAAGACATGTTCTCATATTCGAAATTTAAAGCTAAATGTCCACAAAACACTCCATTTTGTTAAACCTGCATTTCTCTGAAGTCGGTAATACAAATTTTGGGTGGAATGCAATATTTCCCGTACTTGCTATAGCTATGAAGTGAAACCAAGATGATAACGACACGAAAACATGCTATCTTTTAATCATTATTAGCTTTTATGAGGCTCTTCCTGTCCGTTTCTCAGTGTTTCTTCCTGCATCTGTTTTTTTTTTTTTATCTTTCTCTTTGTCCCTTTTCGCTTCACTGCCCCTTCTTTTTCCCTTTAATTCTGGAGCCCTTTTCATTTCGCTCGCTCTCTCTCTCTTTCTATCTCTCTCTATTGCCTTAACCCCATCTTCTCTCTGTCTCTCATTTGTTCTTTCAAAATCAGTAAGTAATACATTTGTTTTGGCCGTGATTCCAATAAATATTGAAATGTTTAAAATTACACAAATTCTACACTTCCTTGTGCTTGCAATGTGGTCGAACTTATTGTAATTCATGTAGTAATTGTTTACATACATTTTTAACAAAAATAATAAGGGAACAAATTTGATTTCCGCTCCATTAAAAATTCCTCTTTGGGAAAAGTAATTAATAATCATGCAGAATATTTTCTAAATCATATCTAGGGTATATTTGTAAAGTTTTGTAACTGCTGGTTCAGCTATAAAAGTTATCTTAAAACTTGCATTATTTTTAGAGCAGAAATTTTCGTAACGATAAGCTTCTCAAATCTCTCCTCTGTGGAATAAACTTCCTTACATATTTTGTTATAAGCACACGCTATGACGGAGTGCCACGGGTTGTACACCCTAATCTGTCCAAATTCGTTCACGTAGAGAAGCACAACATTAAAACTTTGAGGCAACTCCGAAACTTATATATAAAAGCGATAATATCATCACTTATTTTACTTGATTTATACATTACACCTAAAGGGACCGTATTATAGTTTTTATTTTTGTTTTTGTTTGACTGTTAGAAGTAAATTATAGAATAACATTATAAACCTTTTACTAATCTGTACCTACCATAAGAGTCGTAAACATTTTCCCCCTTCAAAAACTTATCCTAAAGGCGCTAACTAACGACATCGGGATCGAGTATAAAATCTCGAAACGTCCCACCATCGATTTATACCATGCTGTTAAATAGATTATCTCTACTTTACACGTAGGTGGCGGATATTAGAAAACAATATTTCTTCCCCTTGCTCCCTTTGTTAGACCCAGCGCTATAAATTAAGTCGATAGCACTCTTGTTTAACTTATCGAATCGATTTATCGAACAAGTTTTTTGAATATTGATCTCTTATTAAGAATCAATGCATATGCTACGGTTGCTATAATAGAAATGTAGTGTTATTACAGAACGATGATGAGTCTTTTGTTTTCATTTGGATAGGTGTTTATTGGTTTACACCAAGCCCACAGCTAGGGAAACAAAATGGACGGTCGGAAAAATCTGAATTCTTCGGCCGTAACGGAATACACATTGTTTGTGACACTAATGCATATACTTAACCCATGAATTTGCATACAATGCTTTATTACCTCTAATAAAAATTTAATGATGAGCACATGAAATAAATCAAATAAAAGGCTATTTGAAAATATTTAAATAAATTCTTGTGTCACAACTAACAGGAAAATCTAATTTGGGTTACCAGTAAAAGTTAGTGATGAATGTAAAATGTTTTAAATATTCAAATTATTTCAGGATTGTTTTAATTACTCTTTACCGTTATTCTTCACAATGGTATCATAAATTCTTATGAACATCTTGTCTTTCACTAAAGATGTTTATCACAATTTTGTTTATTAAAATATTTTGCAACGGCTATAGTAATAAATTATTGAAGTAATATAACATAAAACACTTCACACTTTAAATATAAATTCACATGTGATTGATAGTTTGTGACCATGTGCTAATAGGAGCGTATTTTATCTTTCTCTTTCAACTTCAGTTATTCTTCTTAAAATGCCACAAATGCTCGCTGGTGTGAATAAAATATGAGTTATTACAGAAACAGTATGTTTCCTACTTTGATGCATTTCTATAACTATTAATAAGTTATTCGAATGGTTTCGTGCATACACAGGAGGATTACCAACTTCTTGAAAATGACAGAAATATGCTGTTCTTGATTTTTTATGTTTTGTATTACATCTTAGACATAAAAGAAAAATGAGTACTTCAAAAGCTCTCTGCTATATTCACATCACTTGCTCGATCCACAATTGCCTATTTTACTCGTACAGATATTATCAAATTATTTTTACACAGGCTTATTTTTTATACCTACTGAAATTTAATAGAGAAATGCACCACAGAAATAGTTGAAATACACATTTCGGTGTGGGTGTAAAATTAATAAGATGAAGAAATAATCAAATCTTGCGAAAGACGATTTGTATATGCTGAGTTTGGAAATTTATAGTTTTGCATATCACGAAAAACAAATGAACGGTACCTTAGTACGGTATGCGCGAAAATACACAGTACTTATTTTCGCGTAGTGCGCGTGCGCACGCCTGAGCGTCTGCGTGTTGTTACATCGCCATGATGTATAGGTAGTTGTGTAAAGGATGCTGTGCTCTGATTGGAAGTGACACTGGGTCTCGCGATGGAGGAAAAAGTGTTTATAGTGGAGTATTATTTTCGCTCGTACGGAAACAGTTATCAAGGGGGGCCGAGTTTAAAGTTAGTGGCAGAACAATATTGTGAACACTTCAATAAGCCAGCACCTAGCCACACAGTTATGCTATCTGTTAAAACATTTCATCGTACGGGCAGTGTATTGTGTCAACACAAGGGAAGCCCCCAGGGGCCTACTGCGGTAGGTACGGGAATTGGAAATCCCGGGGTCCCGAGCCAAACTGACACCCTCGATGTGGGTTGCTCTTAGTGGTGAGGGGTCAGACAAAACACCCACCCACGTGTAGGCCGTGCGTGGAGACCCGTGTCGGTGGAAAGGTTTGTCCTGGTGGTTGAGGGATGCGCATCTGAGCTCGTTCCAGTGTTCTTCTGAATTCGGGGAGGGTGTGCATTTCCGATACACTACTTTGGTTTCTGCTTCGCCTAAACGGGAAGATAGGGACTCACCCACCCCTTATTAATCGGCCAGGACTAGGTATTGTACCGAACTCCAGAGTGAGTGGGACGGCGAGCTCGCTGTATCCCCTGTGTAGCCCTATCATCCCAGAGGGATGACCCCTTGTTGGGCTCCGTGGTGGGTGGGGAGCACTGGGGGATGAAACACATACAATTTCTTATGGCAAACCCTTAAATTAAACGTGGAAAAGAAATAGCTGTGTTTTGTGGTACTCGCTATTTAGTTATCTGTAGAACTGAGGAAGGTTCACTACCGTGAACCCGTTCATTATTCAGAAGGGTTTAGATAATATTGCCGGCCCTGTAAAGTCATGCACTCGATCTCGCAATGGCGCACTCCTGGTCGAAGCAGCTTCTCCGACGCAGGCTGCAAAAATCTTGAAAGCCAATATGCTTGCGAGCTATCCGGTGCGCGTTGAATTGCATAGGACTCTGAACTCCCTCTCGTGGTGTTGTAAATACCAGCGCTTTGGACGGTATGTCTAATGAGGAGATTCAAGAAAACTTGGCGGAACAAGGTGTGACAAGTGTATATCGAGTTCACCGCAAAGAACGAGGTGAACTAGTGCCCACTTGTACCCTGTTTCTTACCTTTCATCGGGTAGGATTAAGGCAGGGATTAAGGCAGGGTATGAAGGTATTGGAGTGAGGCAGCATATACCCAATCCATTGAGGTGTTATAAATGCCAGCGCTTTGGCCACACGAGTGATTCATGTAATGGAGTGGACACTTGCATTGACTGTGGGGAAGTCAAGCATGCCAATGCATGCACTTCACCTGCAACGTGTGTTAACTGCAGTGGAAATCATTCATCAAACTCCAGAAAATGTCCCCGTTTTATGGAGGAGAAGGCGATCCAAGAGATCCGGGTAAGAAAGAGGGTGTCCTTCGTGGATACCCGGAAACTCTTGCATATCCGCACGCCTTCTGTACCTAGGACCATTACTTATAGTGCAGTTGCAGCTAAGCCGGTACCTAGACTTGAAATCGCAACACAAACCAGCGAAATAAACGGGGAAGTGATATCCGAACGATCAATTACACCAAGATCACAGCCAAAGCAACAAACACCAGCACGAACAACAGTGAGCGTGCTGACTAACTCCAGTGCTAAGAAGAAGGATTCAGCCAAGTCACCGCCGGAAACATCTACTTCAAGAATATGTGAACCGGTAATATATAATGTATCGCCAAGGAAATTTAAGACCTCGTATGACAAAACTGACTTCCTCAACAAAAATACTAAGACCAGTGAAAGGAAAACTAGCCAGCACAAAATTCCGCGAACACCTCCGTCAACATCTGAGGAATCATCTGGCTATATCTGGCTATTGCCATGAATTAGTTTTTTGTAGGGGCTCTGATGAACATTCAGTTGAGCGCCCTTACATACAAATCAATCAATCAACGCAAGGGAAGGTCTGGTATGTGAATAACTGTGCCCATAAATGAAAATCATGGACATGTCCTCAATCAGGTGTTGCAGTCTTCATAGCGAACATCTCCGAAATTAAATATCAGCAACACGTCACTTCGACAATTGTTTAAAGACATAGGTGGATTTCCGTACCGAAAACAGGTTGGGCAACGACTGATGGAGCACGATATTCATGTCAGGGTGGAATATTTTGTACTATTTTTGGACATGGTGTACGAGGATCCAGATTTCTTGTTCAAAGTGTAGTTGTCCGACGAAAATCACATTAGCTTGGACGGTTTTATCAATCACCAAGCAACTCGCTTTCTTGGTTTCGAGGCGCCAGGCACTATGGTGTGCGTGTGACCATTTGGTGTGCAATGTCAGGAAACGGTGTGCTAGGTCAGGGCAGGCCATTCCCGCATTCCCGCGCAAAACACTGTCACTGCTGACTGAGGGGCGTGACGTCACTGAGAATACAACGCAAGAGCGCTTACACGTGAATGTGCGTAATGCAATATTGTGATTGCACATTATAAGATAAGGCGCTGATACATGCAAATTCCACAATCCTTCTGATGAAATAAACGAGATGCAGTTGCTTATGAGCTATTGTAGTTATTGGCTGTGTTTTTTGTCGGAACATTATGAAAACCATTGCGCTGTTGCTGAAAGCAAACATGCTTCGTATAAAACTACGAATGTGATTTTCCATTGTTTGCCTAAAGATCGAGAACTACAGCGCAAGTGGGTTTTACGCTGTAAAAGGGCTGATCCGGTTAATGTGAATAATGCAAGGATTTGTTCCGATCACTTCCTGCCCGAAAACTATGAACGGGATTTAAAAAACGAGCTGTTAGGTTTGCCGCTGAAAAGAAAATTAAAGGGCGACGCTGTACCGTCATAGAAAATTCCTAATTGGCATGGGGATGTATTTGAGGCGGTAGTAGCAAGTACCAGCAAAACCAATTTGCAGGTAATTATCAGATACACATTCCATTTATGTATTTGTTTCTATGTGTACACTGAGTTTATTCGCTCCTTTTAATAAGAAAAGTTTGATGCGTGGAATAATAATAATAAAACTGTTTTTATTAATAGGCACTATCAGCAAGAGATCGCCGGTGCGAAGTTAGGACCGTGCGAAAGAGGGCGCTGTCTACTATAGCATCTTTATCTCCCAAAAAAACAAAATTTGACCCGTCAACCAGCACGGAGGTAGCTCCTGACCACTCTGTTGTTGCTGAAGAGGAAATAATTAGACTAAAGACTCAGATGCAAGCCCTGAAGAAAGAAAACAGTGTTTTGAAACGGCAGAACAAGGTACAGAAGTAGCTAATATTTTGTAGATTCCATGGACAAAGTGCTGCGAAGTGTAATGGAGTGATGCAAAACTTAATTTCTATAATAAGTTCCAAGTTTCCCGAAATTCATCACAAAGTGATCTCTCTTAATGTGAGGACAAGAAACTTCATCAGAATTAGGCACTTAAACAAAAGAGCGAAGGCAGAAATGATCAGGGAACTTACAGCAAAGAAAAATCTTCAATGGGTTGCTTCGTCATTTTCTTGAGCTACACTGATTAAGTACATATGAATAGTAACATGTTTTAAACTCTTAATACAACTGCTAGAAAGAACCTTCATTATAATACACAAGTGGGTGTTTATTCCTTCCGATTTTACACGTAGCAGAGCTTAAATAACATACTGAGGGGCTAGTGTTTAACTCTCGCGGTTGAACTGTATTCTCAGTGACGTCATGCGCGTTAGCCAATGGCAGCGCGACTCTCCGGAATGGCCTACCTGAGTATTCTAGTTGCCTTGGTGCTAGGTATTTAATAGAGAATGATGATGGCGCACTTCTTACGGTTGACCAGGAACGCTATAGGAACATGGTGATCGGGCCACTTATTCAGGATCAAATAATGTTTTGTCGTGCCAGGAACATCAGATGAATAGACTGTGGTTCCAACAAGACGGGGCGACCTGCCACACCACTTGACAGTCTATGGCTGTGCTGCAAGAAACATTTTCCAGGATGAGTAATTTCCCGCGAGGTTGAGTTCCCCTAACCATCACATTCCCTCGATCTCACACTACCGGTTGCTTACGTGTGGGCAATGTTAAAGGAGAAAGTTTTCAAATTTCCAGATCCACCTAAAACTCTGTCTATATTTCGTCAGAAGATAGTCTCGTTCTTAGGGAATCTGCAGCAACCTGCGTTCCGGAATATGTTGGAAAATCTACGTGATGGTTAACATGGCCGACAGCGCAATAGAGCACATTTTGAACATTTACATTATCATCTCGATACCTAAGATAATGACAATAAGAGTAACATAATTTCCAGTATTGTATATTTTGGCGCATATTGTATTTTAATAAAGTGCATGTATTAGAAAATGTAATGGTTTGCATACATTCTTAAGGATAATTAGAGTGTATATCAATATTAATTTGAATTATGCATTTCTATTAGACTCAGTTTGATGTAACATACTACGAGAGCCTTCCCCAGTTGCGAAAGTTTTAAAAACCCATCTGTCAAGCATTTCAAAGGGATTTTTGCGAGCGTTAAAAAATAAGTCTTAATAGATGAATAATAACTTTCATCTCATGACTGTAATTAATTTTTATTACAGTCTCAGTGAAGTTATTCCTATTAATCGCAAGAGTCTCTAACCTCAATTGTTTGATTCGAAGCCAGCTAACTTGACTCTTTGTCCGCTAACTTTGTCCTAACTTGACTCTATAGAGAATTTATATGATGATTTATGTATAACTAAGCAATGGAGGGATTTACTACGCCAAGTACGTGTATGTTTTCAGAAGGCTGTTTTCATAATAGGCTGTTTTTTATTTCACAAAGCTATGTAGCCCATATCTGGCTTTTCAGGAACTGCTCAAAGAAACCCTTACTGGCGTTTCTGCCCTTACATTTAAAAACAAATTTGTTTTTAGGACCCTGTTACTATGTAATGGACAGGAAATCAAGTTTACTGCTGGAAAGATGTTTCATGGAATCTTACTTCTTCATATTGAATGTACAATTATATCACTAACTCTGAAAAATTATACACAAACATTTAGAAATTCTGTAATGAAATAATGTGGTTGGGAGAATTAACTTCTATGTGAATAGGACACCAAAAGTGGGAATTCATAACCGAAAGAGAAGGCTGTGCGAGTCCTGCACATTGGACGTTCTTCGACATAGATTCCTTCTTAACATTTTCTTTTGATATTAACAGCTGTGTTATTTCTAGGCAAAAATCTACTATGATTAAAATAAATCACATGGTGTTTGAAAATAACCATTATTATGCAAGGGAAACCTTTGAAGCAGTGAAAAAAGGCAGGGCTTAAATTTTAAATTGAGTGCTAGGACATTGATGTGTTCTCCACATTGCCTCAAAGCATGTAATTCAAAAAATATTGCTAAAGCGAGATGCAGCGGGTGTTAGTGTCTGTGACTCGCATTGGGGAGATCGCAGTTCAGATCACGTGTCGGCTAATCGGACTCTTCTTTTCTGATTTCCCTTAATCGTCAGGCAAATTCTATTAAAATATATAACTATATTGGTAAATATTAAACATCAAAACCCAAAATTTAGCAAATTTATCTTTTTTCTAAATTTTGGGTTTTGATGTTTAATATTTACCAATATGGTTATATATTTTAATAGATAAGATAAGGGCCATTTCCAATTTTCTTTGAGTTTCTGAGGATTTGTATCCGTTTAGGATGAATTTTGAGTTGTATGGATGGTATGTATTATATATAAATTTTGATTTTAATTGTATAATATGTTATTTATTATTTGCATTATTTTGATATTAGAATGATAATGTTAAATTAAAATATTCTGAAGAATCAATAAAACAGTAGAAATATAGAGATTGTGTTTGGTTACCAGTGCATAAGTTGCCGCAGGCTTCCGGCGGCTTTAGATAGGTAGAGTTAGAATTTGTTTGAATTTTAAATAGCCGGTTCTCCGGTTAATTGTATACTGGATATCAGTAAAATATTAGTTTAGGTAGTTTTGTTTTACTTCCTTAAATATTCTCGTAGATAATATGTTTTGTTTTATTAAGGATTGATAAGGATTTTAAAAGTGGGTAAAAATAAGTTTTGTTTTTAAGGTATTATTATTATTATTATTATTATTATTATTATTATTATTATTATTATTATTATTATTATTATTATTATTATTATTATTATTATTATTATTATTATTATTATTATTATTATTATTATTATTATTATTATTATTATTATTATTATTATTATTATTATTATTATTATTATTATTATTATTATTATTATTATTATTATTATTATTATTATTATTATTATTATTATTATTATTATTATTATTATTATTATTATTATTATTATTATTATTATTATTATTATTATTATTATTATTATTATTATTATTATTATTATTATTATTATTATTATTATTATTATTATTATTATTATTATTATTATTATTATTATTATTATTATTATTATTATTATTATTATTATTATTATTATTATTATTGTTGTTGTTGTTGTTGTTGTTGTTGTTGTTGTTGTTGTTGTTGTTATTGTTATTATTATTATTGTTGTTGTATTTTGATTTTTATTGTTTTTGTGCTTTTTTAAATATTATATGTAGCATAAATTTTGTAAAATTATAAAAAGTTAAAAAAAAGTAAAAGTTTGGAATATTTATACCCCGGTTTAAGAAATTATGTACCAGGGTATGGTTTTGCAGATTTTTATTTATTTATTCATTTATTTTAGTCGTCAGGCAAATATCGGATTTCATATCTAACGCTATCTAAACAATAAAAGAAACAAACAAATATAAATAATACTGGAAGGCGGCTACCTAGCTAAGGCTGTCTAATAACAATTTATCTAAGGATGTTTAATGTTAGTACGGGAGACATCTGTGCAGTATCAGACTCTCTATATACTCACTGAAAGGACAGCCAGAAGTTTTATGATTTTAAAGTCCAAATTTCCCAAACATAAATAGTAGGTAACGATACTTATGCTACAGAAAGGCGTCTTTGTGAATAAGGTCATCAAATAGTTAATGAGTTGCATTAAAAATAAGCTTCAGCTTTGTATGTTTTTAAAGGTAGGAGTCACTCATAATAATATGAAAAATGCCTGAAATTCATAAACTTAGGGAAAGTATGCAGCAACGAAACTTCACTAATAGGCTATCATTAATCTTTTGACGACTGGCATGGAGCTTCCGGTTACACTGTTAATTTACAGACACGTAGTTCTAAATCAGGTAACTTCGTAAAACTTAAAAGAAGAAAACATTTAGTTTTTACTATCATAAGGATCAAACTCCCTCGACCTTCCTTTGGGCTAGAACGGTGCCGTTTAGAGACACTTCCCTTCTGGCAAGGTCTAAACTGAAACATGTATTCTACCAGATGTGTACTCCGTGACTGGAACAAAATAAACGCTCCTAAAACACCCACACTCGTATAATAATGGATTATCACACACCGTTCACCTTTCCCCTAAAAGCTGGTCGTTAACAAATGAAAATTACATACCTCCCAACAATACGTGATGGGATAAGCACCTGCTAGGGACGATAGCAATTTTCCTAAATTAGCATCTCTTCAGCTTGATTATTATTTAATATTAAATTTAATGCCGGTACATAACGATATGCAAGAGCTTTCCGATGGATTGCCACCGCTTATTCACGAGGTTTTGTTCAAGGAGCGTTTTGAATAGAAACGATGGTAAATAAGAAAGTGGGGAAGAGGGAGATAAGAAATCCAAGATGATTTCATTTAACTGGAATTTAATGGGGCAGCTGAATTTGATTACAAGGGCTCTGGGAAAAAGTATACCAGGATAATGACTCCTGTAAATTAATTTAATTATTTCATAATAGGAACATCAATGTATTTTTTATAGTACGTTTGTTGTAAAATCAACTACAAGCAGTCGTTTAGGAACATAAATTTTCAGCTGGAGTAATTTGGTTACATTATTGTCCAATATTGATTATCTTTCTCTTTGTTTCCTATTTTGAAAGAGCTCACTTGTAAAATGAGAAAATGCAGTAAAGAAAGGAAGAACACTTTATCATTAGCCAATCTCTTGGTCTTACAAACCTGACATAAGACCTGCTTTTAATTCAGATTTATAGGCATCCATCATCAAATACATTTGTGGGGGAGGTTATATTGATTATATAAGCTGTTCTCGATTTGTAGGTAAGCACCAACAGTACTGCAGTAACATTTCTTTGTCAATTAATTGCCTCTGTAAGCTAGTGTGAAAGAAGAATAAATAGAAATAAATAAAATCTACAGTGTGGCGGTTAACTACATGGAACAATAGTACACGTTTCTGGTATTAAAACGCCCTTTGTTGTGGACGATCCAGACATTGCTGCCATATGATTATATTTATTGTAAATTAATTACATTATACCTATGCCTCGGTCACATCAGCCCGATTTTGATTAAAATATCATAAATTTAGGTTATTTGGATTGCAGAATTCATATTAATTTTCTGTTAATAAAAAGAGAGATTATAGACATCTTAGAATGACTTTTAAAACATGAATTATTAACTGGTAAATCATAAAGGTAACAAAAGCGTACTACTTGCAAAACACTAGAGGCGATCAGAAAGTAAGTTCTGTTTCAATTTATCTCCGCCGTAGTGTTGCGATCGCAGTTCCGCACATGCGCGGTAGACACTCTGTATCAAGGAGAAGAAACGTGCGCCATTGTGAGATCGCTGTCAGCCACATACGCTTTGTTGTGCTTGTTTACAATGTCGGTGTTGATTGAAAATCTCGCCGCTTCTGAAATCAGATCTGATTGGTTTTCTGAATGCTAGGAAAGTGAAACCAATTGAAATATATCGGCTGTCAAAAGGTGTTGTGTTTCTTCACGACAACGCAGGACCACACACTGCAAATGCGACGAAAAAATCCTACAAGGATTTGGCTGGGATGTTTTTGAACACACCCCATACAGCCCTGACCTCGCTCCTAGCGACTTTCATCTGTTTTTGCATCTCAAATCTTTCCTTGGCGATCAACCCTTCAACAATGACGAAGAGCTGAAAGAAAATGTTTACAACTGGTTGAAGACACAGGCAGCAAACTTCTATGAAGAAGGTATGCAAAAACTTGTGCCTCGCCATGACATATCCCTGCAAAAATTCGGCAGTTATGTGGAAAATTAGTTTAAGAGTTGTAGAATTTTGTGCAATAAATAATTTTTCTGTATCTGTACACAATTTAATTTTATTATCAAACAGAACTTACTTTCTGGACGTATATCGTATGTGTCTTTAAAGCAAACGTGTATGCAATAGCATTGTTTGTACTTTTACTCACTTCGAAGATGGTTTTTGTTGCTGTTTAGAATTTCAAAACCCTTTAAGCAAAGCCAATCCAAAATGAAGAGTTTATTCAGCAAATTTCAAGATACATGTCTCATTTTTAATGAAAATATAGTATTTTAGTAAGAAAAATGCTATAGTTTAAGATTATTAAAAAGTTTTCCTTGAAAATGCATGGATTTTCTTGAAAATCTTTGTTTAGAACACTAAAGATGCTGAACTGAAATATGAAGTTAATTTTACCAAACCAAATTTTAGTTTTTGAGTAATGATGTTCACACACTCGTGGATCTTTTCCTAAAAAAGCTCTTTCTTGATTAAGAGAATATGTATTTAGCATATGCATTTTATATGTATTCAAAATATGTATTTAAAACGATATCCATATATAGAATTTTTGGGATAGAATGCAATAATTTCCCTAGTTTGTACATAAGAGAAACTGGATATTGTGAGTTTGTAGGTTTGTAGAATTAAAAGTCTTGTTTGCAGAAATTTAAAATGCTCTTTATTTAAGTAAAATACACTTTGTACACCCCTTACAGCAGCTAAATGACGTAACATACACAAACACAGTCTTTAAGGTCGTCTGGCTACTCCCACCACATGTAAACAAACAAAAGAATTCACTACAGTACACTTCAAATGTCCACACATTCACAATTACTACACAGCTGCACACTCAACTGACAATTCACTAGCAACTGACTGAACTCTAACACTTGCGGGCTTTTATACCTCCAGTCATTGTTCTAGAAAGTCGGATATGTTTCAAGACCTTTCAAGGCGGCAAGAGAAAAAAAGAACTATCCAGACATCATTCTGTCTCTCTCTCGGCAAGCGTTCAGCACTCGCCCACGTGCCGGCTGCGACTTGCGGCAGCAACGAAACAATGCGATCGGCGATAATATGCTTAAAAAGCCAGGGAGAAAGAGGACCTAGAATGTGCAGCTGAAGAGTTTTAGAACAATTAGAGCTGCATGTTCTGTTTCTCTTGACTTTGATCTTTGTTTCCAGGGATTACTTTTAACATAAAAATAAACTACTTACGTACAACAGAGTATACATTTTTGGACTGGTAAAAGTAAGTATTAATTTGTAGGTTGAACTCGACGATAATTAATTTTTAACTTAAAATGTATAGAAAATATAAAATATAGCTCTTTTTGTTTTAAAATAAGATTTAAGTTATAACAGTTGTTTTAGTTTCGGCCCCGAGAATTGAAAATATTTAAATATGTTTAATAATAGTTGAGAGATAGATATGGAAAGTTAATATGCGTAAGGAATGGAAGTATAAAATTCAGTGTGTCAAGAAAGGAATTATTGTGTGAATGATATGATGAAATGTGCTGGTATTGGTTGTTATAATTGACGTGGACCAGTGAGAAAGAATTTGTTTGGTAGTTATAACGACGAAAGAAAAAAAATCAATAATTTTGGACGTAGCGTCTTTTGATTTGAGAACAACGAAGAGAACAGACATACAATTCAGTGTCGGGACGAAATATAAAAAGACTTAAAATTGTAACAAAATCATACAATTCCTGGGTAAAGTTTTGTACGAAAAATAATATAAAACACTTATATTTAATTAAAAGTTTGGAATTTTAAAATTACACACCATTGGTTTATTTCGAAATGTATTTAAGAAGTTAATTCCCTCGCTGAAGACCACGCCTGAGTTAAGAGTTACACCGATTGGAGCAGCTGGGGACGGAGCAACAAATCTGAGTAAAACATTCAGCTTTGGAAGGATACAATCATACCGTTATTTACACCATCATACTTTGGCGACATTGGATCATCCCAACCAGGACCGGGAAAACATCTGGCTACACAGGACTTCGCTATGTGAAGCGGGATAAAAGCCACAACCCCGCTGCATATGGCTTACCAACGTGGTGCTACGAGAACAACAAAGTTCAGACTTAGCATTTGGAACCAATATAATATGCATTGGTAGTTCAAACGACGTTGTTAGAAACATAAACATGTGATTAAAACAGGTTAATGAACTTAAGTTTGTCTGCAATATCCAATTAAAATTCTGTTTAAAACATAATTTGAGTGTTTAACTTGCTATTACTTTAAACCACAGCCAACTTAAATATGTTTAACACTATCACTTTATGCATAAACATATTTAGTATATCCAGAATTATTTCAAGACTAAGGTCTATATTTAATAAGCTACAGCTTGTACCAGTGTGAGGTATAACTCGAGCATTACTGACAGGGCAATATACTGTTGAATGATAAACAGGTAGTTATTGGACGGAGTAACCTGTTTACGAAGTCAAGGGCTTTTGGTGCGTGAATTTATACTCAAATGAGAAGCATGGACCTCCTTTGTTTTCGCTGGACCTTGTTGTTATGGATTATGATAAATGAAAAATCTCAAATGGTTCCTTCACCGCCCGTGTTTCGACGTGAAAACAAGAAACACGGTAATAAATTGTTACTGCATATGGCCCGAAGGTAGCTGCGACTCCCACAGCTGCACACCCCGTAAGGTAAAGACCTCAACAATCATTACTGGAAAGTACATTGAACTTCAAACACTTTCGGGGTAGCTATACAATGATGTGAAACTCATTCGCCTGCTTCCGCGGTCAAGGGACCTTTTTTGCAGGCCATTGTATCCTTAGGCCGTGTAGTGCTTTTATAATTAGATTGACATCGCAAGTAAACTGTTCACAGCAGTAAAGCAAAACCAGCTCCTGTCACTTGATTTACTCCAGTGCAAAAGATATTCCGATGTCTTTGGTTGCCTAAAGTCAAAATCCATGTGTAATGCAGAACGGGGAATTAAAAGATTTAGAAATTAAGGGGCTATAAGCGAGTTATGTGCTAAGGTATAGCAATTAGCTAAACCAGTGTAGCTAAGGTTCGGCGAGATTAGTAGTAAAACATCCATTACTTCAAGATTCAGGTCGTGTAGAAATTTCACGTAAACATTTCCCAAAGTTAGAATGGGAATAAAATTATTAAAATTTACCAACTCACCGAGGGAGAAATTGTGTCATAGGCGAATGGAAAAGCTTGCAATTTAGCAATATAACTTAGGCGTTTACTACGTATCACAGAAGTGTTTACTATAATCGATTATCGGTAGTCCTAGCACCTATAGACCGCTCAGATTTAGCGGCGGGACGGGACCTTCCGGTTAGCATTTCAGAGGAAATGATTTGTTTTGATATTAAGGAAAAAGTAATTTTCAAATGATAAAATATTGATTCTTCATAAGGTAAAGAATATAATACTTCATTAGTTATAGTTTCTCGTGTTAAGGTTCCGAGATAGTTTAATTCTATATGTTCAAATAGCCAGTAAAAATATTTCAGTATTAGCCTCAATGAAATGTATCAGTCACGTTAATTGGGTTGTTTATCCTCACACCCACCTGAGAAAAATAGATACACTTCACCAGCGAAACAGGTGGCAACATATTCGTCGAAAACAGAGATAACAAGAGGGCGTCAAGGGCAACATCACGCAGGGATTTTTTTCTTCTTTTTTTTTTTTTTGTAATTTACGTCCTCCAAAGTTAAGTCATATCGGACGATGAATGAAATGGGTGAAATGATGCACAAATGAGCCCGGGGTACATAGAGCTTAGAGTTACCTGACATTCGTCTTTCAGGATAAGGGAAACCCAGGAAAAAGCCTTATCCAGGTAACTCACCCTGACCGAGATTTGAACTCGGGACCTCTTGAACGTGAAGCAGACACGCCAACATCTACGCTACCGAGGCGGGCAGCATCACGCAGGGAATGTGCATTACAGTCCAGAGTATGATTCAGTTAATTATGAGCTCGAACATCTGGATCGGTGAAAACAAGACTGTGGATTAACGATGTGTTTGCAAAGTCAAAGGCAGAGTTACCCCCCTCCCCTTTAAATTAAATTAAACTGCGCCTTGGGCTAGAACGTTCTGTTTTGGTTTCCTGCACCCGGATTGAATCCAACCCTGGAGGTTGCGGATCTTAAGTCCTGGTTGTAGGACTGATGCCCACTAAGTATCGTGAGGAAATTGAGGAACTAGGTAGCGAACCCTTGTCTATAAAGACAACTATTCAACTTGGAGGGGCCGAGATGCTGACCACATCTCCTCCCGTATCCGTGTGATGATCGCTCACCTCTGCCTTGCGTATGACAGTCGGGTTGGCAGACTCAGTCCCACTTTGGGCTGTTACTCCATGGATTACCCATTCCCATAATAAAGGCAAGTTGGAGAGCCAAGTGATCTTAAGTTGACGCTGCGTATGTGCAGGCCCGAGGGGTGAGGAGATAACTCGCGGCGGCATCTGACATCCCCTTCTTACAACCATGAGTTTTGGCTATCCACCACTGCACTTCACAACTGTGAGCTTCTCTAATGCACTATCACATAAGTCTGTGTAATGATTGTCTCTACATCAACAAGCCTTACATTGACATTCTTGGAAGTTATAAGGCATCTGCACTTAAATTGGAATTTATGTTCGTTATGTAATTTTGGGAGAACGTGCGATGGATTACCTTGGGGGTCACCAGCAAGACCATCTAATGCCCCGATATTGATGTTAAACGTATCTTAACTTCAAAATGCGTCCTTCTGTAGCTCGAGTTCTCAAAATGTATCTAGACTTCACTCTAATAGCCTAATTAAATTTATTTTGCAAAAAATATATTTGATATTTGAATCAAACTTAAAGAACATACTTGTGAGGGAATACAAGCTGATTTTAAGTACATTATTAGATTATAACTTCAGATAAAATGTTTCTTCCGTTGGTATAGGGCACAGTTCTGTTTATTTATTGTCCTCCATCCCTTATGCCATTTTAGACGTCGGATGAGGGAGCCACAACTATGCATCAGAGAGAGAGAGAGAGAGGGAGGGAGAGAGAGAGAAATGCAGGGGTGGTTGTCAGATAAAACTGAGATCTGAAATTAACACAAACATACACCGCAAAAGTTAGATATTCTCATACTTTTAAAAGCATATGAAATAGATAATATATTAATTTGCAAATTCCGGATCTCCTGCGCTTGATGTACGCTTAGCAAACTATTCCGCTTCGTGCTTCAAAACATCTATTTAACTTGGTCGCTGTTCTGCATATATAAGATTTGTTTTCACTTTCTCTAACACCGATTTAATCATTACATTCTATACAAAATTAAAAGCAGGCATTTCACCTGACGTACGATGAAGGCCCGATGTCTTCAGTTTAGCATCTTTAAGGATGCAAAACGATTTTTGTGAAGTGTCCCCCATACCAAAGAAATATTTATACGACAAAATCGTTATTTTATATTTTTTTAACAAATAACCAATGATTTAGATTAAAACTCCTTGTTTTTATACTATACTACTCTGACAAATAAAACTTACTCCAATTGTAAACCCTCTTCATTATTAATGAATTTCTACGAATTTCTGTAACAGATAAAGCGTAAGAGAAGACAAAGACTAAAGTCTGTGTGATATAAGAAGTAACGGATTTCTAGAACAAGAAAGCAGTACTCAGTACTCCCCCTCTCGCTCGCACGGTGTTGTGACGAATCTTTCTGGAGAAGGTGGAAGGGGATTTACTGCAGGAAAGAAGGATTTACTGCAATTGAAGAAGCAGTGGCGAAAGAAAACTGACAACGAAATGTTTTGACTGGAAGAAACATCCCTTTTCTTTTGTAGTGAACAGGAGATAACTCAGGTCTTCCCTCCACTATCATAACTGCGCCGTGGCTGAGTGGTTAGACCGCTCGGTTCTCACCAAGGCCAGGGTTCGATCCCAGGCGACCGCAAAGTGAGATTTGTGGTGGACACTTCGCTGGGGCGAGTTTTCTTCGGGACTTCCGGTTTCCACCACCTTTTCATTCCACCGGTGCTCCATCGTCATTTAGTGTATTATCAGTGTCATCGCCTGCTGTACTGCATGTAGTAAAAGCGGGCGATAAGCACTACACATTCACATTCACACCTCCACCATTGTTCTCTCATTTTGACAACTTATCCCAAACAGACGTCACTGAAAAGTTCAATGGCTTTAAAAGTTACCGATATATTTGTTATAATCTATGTACAGTTTCCCTTTCTTTGCAGTTTCTGAACTATAACTCACTACTCCTTTGTCAAAGCCAGTATATGATGACAGGACATTTTCGTTTCGACTACCTTTCCTTTCAGCCTCCTGTATTTTCTTTGTGCACACAAAAATATTTCATATAGTGAAAACATTTCTGTAAGTACTTATTTTAACTAAGTTTCAAAAAACGAGCTTTTGTAAGAATTATTTGTATATGGGATACAAAATTAAGCAATAATGGCTAAGGAAATTCGTGTGAACGGAACACACTTTTTCACAAAGAATTGCGTTTTAAATTAATAAATTTGAAAATTTCTTTGGAGCAGTAGGCCAGTTTAATTTCTTTATCACCATAGATATTAACGAAGCATCCACACTGAAAAGCGAGGTGTGTTATCGTGTGACCTATGGTGACATGCTTGGTACATGCGCAGAGTGAAATTCTTTGACCTAAATGGCATCCACATTGTTCAGCTATTGTCACCTATTGTACTTATACAGCGTTCCAATTCTTAAGACATTGAAGTAAAGTAGACAGTAGCAGTTGTAAATCTTCCCCCCTTTTTTTCTAGCGAAGATTCAGGCACTGGAGCCAATGGCTTATTGTGCATCAGACTCCAGGAGGATCTGATGCCACGCGGCCAGAACCAATTATAGGCGGCACTACACTCGTGGTGGGTCCCTAACAAGTGTAGGAGTTTAGCCCGACAGAGTTCCAGATGGACATAGCAGGCCCGCCACCAGCGACAAGCTCCGGCTGATTAAGCAGGCCGGCCAACTACAGCACCCGCCCTCTGCCGAACACTATATTTCCGGAGTACATGCTCTACCTCAGCACATCACCGGCGACTTCGCTGATTTGCCACCTGGAAAGATTGGATTGAGAGAAAGAAAGGAATGAAATGAAAGAAGTGAGATGGGGTTCTTAGGCAAATATCCATTCCAGCGTTCGCCTAGTCACCCGGGAAAATAAAGCCCAAGGTCAGGAAGTTTGGCCTCAGGAATCGAACCAAAGTGCTCATGAGTGTCAGATTCTTTACATTCACATTTGAGCATTTTACCTGAAACACAACATCTATTAAATATATATCTCCAATTTCATAGACAACCAGCTCCTTGTCCTCCGTATAGAATTCAGACTGAGGCACCTTATGTTTAATTAAAGCCTGTTAGTTTTGCAGCAACATTTCGGTGGAACTGGTTCTAGATTGTAATTTGCTTATAGTTTGACACATATGCTCAGGTCTGCAAGCGGTAAACCTGAAATACGTTTATTATTATTGTTATTATTACTATTAATATTAATATATTAATATAGAACTTAATACATCAAACTTGAACTCGAGAAATGAGAGGTAATCGAATCGGAGAAACTCGCGGAGCAAGTATTTTATGGTAGAATGTTCCATTTCTGTAGACATGCTTTATTTATTAATAAAAAGTGTAGTAATTAAAACGTTACTGTTTATTTTCGAAACCTTGAGATATCTACATAGGCTCAAGGGAAGGAATGTGATGTGTAAACTTTGGCTTGCTCCCAAAACAGTGAACCACCAGCTGCGCTAGATAATTTTGAGACAACAGCCTCTAGCAAACATGAACAAATTGCTGAGGTCTTGAACTCATAAGTCAAGTGCTCCTGCCTTACGCGAGTTCCTTTTAGGAGCTACAAAGCCTCGATAAATGTGTATCTATATCCTCTTAAGCCGCACCTCGCTCGCTCCATATTCTCCTACGCATCCGTTGATTGTAATGCTAGCACATGAATCAATTCGGTACAGTCTGGTGAACAGGCAACACTAAGAAATAGCAGTTTTGAGAACTTAAGAATAACGAGCAATTTTACGCCAAGTTCTAATTTGGCACCTAAACAGTCATTATTTTATCCACTTTCATTATTCTGGATAATTTTTTATAGAAATGATGTTAAAGGGAACAATGTGGGTTTGACTGCAGAGACTTGTGGGAGGGTGAATGGAAGACGCATCACTGTATACCTACCTTTTAGATGCCGCATGACTCTGACTTGAGAAAACTTGGATGTAACAACAAATGTTGCGGAAGTGACTAATATTATAGAAAAGGTACTTCAAGATTCTCTTATATATTTAGTTAAAAATGAACATAATATTTATAGATAACTCAATGTACACAAATTTAGTCATACGAATATCTTAAACATGTGGTATTTTAATAGCAATCGTTAGACTTATTGGAGAAAATAAAAACAAAAAAATGTTTTCCATGTAAACAATAATTTGAATTGTGAATATTCTTGAAAATCATCCTCTCATATCTGTGAAAGTTGCTGCGCTTCATTGACCAGTTTAATATTTCCCTGAGCTTATGCATTTTTGAATGCAAGTGATTTCGAAACATGTATTTTTGGTGGAATGTAATATTTCCTTTGCCTAAGATAGAAAGTGGCAGATAAATTAAAAATATATTAATTTCAGTCCTTATGAATTTAAATACTTTCGGATAATTTATGCAACAATTAATGACGCTAAATGGTTTTCAATTCGTGCTAGATAACAGATTCGCTGTAAGGAATGACAAACAGGAACATTTTAGTTAGAGGAAAATATTAGAGTTAGACAATGTGACGACAAACAGCTTTTATATAGAGAAGAAGAGTGAAGTGAAGAAATAATTAAGGAGGCATCCAGTGACCTCATTGGGACAAACAATTGGAAAATCGTTTGATTAAATTTTCCTGCTGTTATAAAATGTTAACGTAGGAAACAACAGGATTTTTCGGTGTCCAGGGGAATAAAGGAATCCGAACCAATAATAGACGTTTAAATCATGTTTTAAACATTATATTGCATAATATAATTAATCTTATTGACATATTGTACGAATTACTGACTCATTGTATTCGTTTTTAATTATTATATAACCCCTCGTTCTTTCTATTGGCGTATTCCATATAATGTACAGTGATCAGAGGATGAATAAATAAATAAATAAAATAAAAAATAGAATAGCGGAGAATGATTATATAGTACGTGAGCGGTTCAATAAGTAATGCAACACATTTTTTTTTTCTGAAACAGGGGTTGTTTTGGACTCTATCTATCCAAAACCTTAGCCTGTATACGGCTAGTGTGAAGAAATGGTTAATTTCCATTAATTAACTTAAATAATAAGGGGTTGTTTTATTCAGAATTCAAATACACCATGCTATTCCCCAATCTTTTAGCTACCCAACATTATTTTTCAACGTAATCTCCGTTCAATGCTACTACTTAGGCCATCTTGAAATGAGGGCCTATATGCGTGCACGATACCATTCCACTGGTCGATGTCGGAGCCAACGTCGTACTGCATCATTAACTTCATCATCCGCGTATTGCGTCCCACGGATTGCGTCCTTCATTGAGACGAACATATGGAAATACAACGGTGCTAGAACGAGGCTATAGGGAGGATGCGGAAGAATAGATCACTGAAGTTTTGTGAGCTGCTCTCGGGTGCGAAGACTTGCGTGAGGTCTTGCGTTGTCATGGAGAAGAAGAAGAAGTTAGTTCGGATATTTGTGCCTACGAGTACGCTAAAGTCGTTTCTTTAATTTTCAAAGAGTAGCACAATACACTTCAGAGTTGATCGTTTGACCATGGGGAAGGACATCGAACAGAATAACCCCCTTCAGCGTCCCAGAGGACTGTAGTCATGACTTTACTAGCTGAGGGTATGTATGGCTTTAAACTTTTTCTTGGTAGGGGAGTGGGTGTGGCGCCACTCCATTGATTTCCGTTTTGTTTCGGGTTCGAAGTGTGTACCCATGTTTCATCGTCGGTAACAATGTTTGACAAAACTCTGTCACCATCAGCCTCATAACGAGCAATCAATATCCACAGATGGTTCTCCTTGGCTCTTTATGGTCTTCGGTTAGACATCGAGGGACCCAGCGGGTACAAACCTTTGAATATCCCAACTGGTGAACAATTGTGACAGCACTACCAACAGGGACGTCAAGTTGAGCACTGCGGTGTTTTATTGAGATCCGGCGATCATCTCGAATGAGAGTGTTCGTACGCTCCAACGTCGCGTGCATGGCCGCCCAGCACGCGGGAGATGAGACAGTTTTGCTTGACCTTACGGCGATAATGACAAACGCTTTGCCCAAGGACTCAGCGTGCTTTCTTTCACTGGCAGATCACCGATGATGGTATGTGTTTAAGGGCGCCCAACTGCAGCGGCTATCAGCGCCTTTTATAAAACCATTCATAGCAAAAGCCAACTGCCAGATCACCGTAGACATTCTGCAAGTGCCTATGAATATCTGAGATGTCCTGATTTTCCGCCAAAAGAAACTGAATAACTGCTCGTTGTTTGGAACGCACCTCCGTTACAGACGCCATTTTAAAATCTCCTGTCACCTATCGGAAGTCAATGAAACTTTACGAGACGAAGTGGGAATGTTTGAAAATGTTCCACAAGAAATTTCAGGTTTTTCCAACCAAAACTAGGCGAGGAAAAACATGTTTTGCATTACTTGTTGAACTCCCCTCCTAGCCTTCATTTAGCTATGAAAATAGCTGATGTCTGGAAAAGATTTATTTAAATAAATTGTGTATTTTAAAAAGATTAACCTTTATTGTACTATTTTTGCCTATTTGTAAAGGTTTATCAAATTGCACAGAGTTCCATATGAGTGGAACTTTGGTCTTCCCAAAAAAATTCAATAGCAGACATATGTACATATTATTTATTACTCGTAAATACATATATTGAAGTTCTGATATTTTAATCAAAATCGTAAGACTTCTTTTTTCAGAATAAATTGTAAAAAATGTTCATTTAAGGTTAATGCGGGGTGGGGGATTTTCTTGAAAATCTTCGGCTTGTTTCCTAGGAGGATGTTCAACTTAAATACCAAGTTGGAATTCATCCCACTTTTCATATGTGCGTTATACTGTTTAGACACACGTGTACCTAGACTTTATCAAAATCCTTTTTTTTTCATTTATTTACAGCTCCTCAAAACATTGATTTTCGATAAAATCTTATAATCTAGCTTTTGGATGAAGATATGCACATGGTAGCGAAAGTAAGAAGTGAAACGTATCATAATTTCGACACTTAGTTTCCCCGCACCTGTACAGAATCACGTGTCCCATTATCTAACAAACATTGGCTGTTCCGTATACGGATGACGACAGTTTTGTTACATCCAATATACGATGCCCTTAAATCAATCGGTTGATAATCAAGGCGGGGGAAGTGGCTACACGGTACCCACCTACGTTTGCATGGATAATGATGCTCCGAAATCTTTCCACGTTATTCATGTAAAACAAACATATGCGTAATTATGTCGATTGGCCAATTAGCATATTAGCTCTCACAACAACAGGTGGCTGTTTATGGTCGACTATATGTTTTTCTTTGTTCTTGTTTGATACATCGGTCGTACAATGCAGTATCGATGCCATATCTCATCTGCTTACTGATTTACAGCCTATTGTAAGCCTTAGGGAGCATTCTAATGTCATAGGGTTTCAGGACACTACCTGGACCAGAATGTAAATTGGAAGGAGTCAAATACATATGACATACTTCAGTTAAAATGAGTGATTTTCCCTATGTTTTTCTTACAAAATCTACTTTAAAATATTTTGTTATTGTGCACTTTAATTTTTGGATTTAAAGTCTCAAATTAGTAATGGAACTAGCAACTCCTGCTTTTCTAATCTTTATTGATGACACTGTTGTATGGGTTGGAATTTGTCTGTATGGAACACTAATAGCAATATTTGATTATGCAACTATTGAAGAGAGTGAGATATTCTGTTAGGAAAGAAAAGTTCACAAACTGGGCTAGATTATTATAGAATGATAATTTAATCAATTTTAATTAAAATATTCATAATACTAACTGCTTACCGGACACTACATGATTAACCTTTAAACTCCAGTGACAAATTAATACTTCTTGTTTGCCCCCCAGACACTAAATGAATTTTCTCTTTACAATTACCTAGACGAATTTTATGGTAAATATTTCCCTTTAATTTTTATAATTGTAATTCCTGCAATCCCGACTATACCAAATAATGGATAAATATCCCTCACTGTTCAAGCAAAGGAATGAATCTCTAATCTCCTCACCCTCCCTCGACAGTATTCCAGTTATGACAGTGGAAGGATACACGGTCGAAAAGGTTGAGCACTTCTTTTAGGCTAAATTTTAAATACCTTTATCATTTTTGATCACTTAATTATTGGCAATAGCATAAAATTGCAATTGCATACTATTTACATAGTCTAGACAGCCTTAGTTTACGAAATAAAATTCCACATTCTTAGTCCATCAAGTTAAACTTTATAAAAGAGTGTTATCAAAAAATAATCTCAGATAATATAAAATATTGGCTTACTGTTAGAAGTTTTCTCTCTTTGTGTAATTATTTCTCCAAGCTAACGAATTCGAAATAACACCTTTTTCTACACAACAAAATAATTTTCTTAGAAAAGATGTTTCCTGTGTTATGAGTTATTGCTCTGTTTGTATCTCCACAGAAAACCATCTTAAGGGGATGTGGCATTTCTAAAGTTTAATTATATTTTGCTAAGAACTATTCATTGCAGTATTTCCTGTGCTTAGTCATTCAATACAGGCATTTAAATGCATGCAGCTTTTTTTACAAAACTAGATTGCGCTGAATTTTTATTTTAATCTCGATCATGCCAAACTTTAGTATTTAAACACTGGTAACAGTACTTTAATGCGCCCCATTAAAGCGCACCTGTTCATTAAAGTATTGGTGTTCGACCAATCAAAAGTGGCCGCGTAACATTGTGAAAGCACAAGTATCGATTATTTTCGTTCCGATCGACAACAGTACTAGCGTCAGTTTAGAAAAATGTCAAAATATCTTGACACTAGTAACAGTGACATTGAACTTATATCCCAAGAAAATACGGCAAAAGCACTCAATAATGCCAATAATTTGTTGTCACAGATGTCAATAAAACTGCAGGAGAAAATCTATTTGCAATTCATGGATTTGAGAATATCTAAAGGTATAAAGGTCGTTCTCAGAAAATGTATTCCTAATGTATTTTGAAGAATTGTCTCAAACATGAAATCATCGACCTCGTGGACTCACTATTCCATTCTGAAATCAACAGGCAACATTAGGCACCAAATTGACTTATCTAAATACTCAAAAAATGAACAGCTTACTAAAACACAAATAAGAAGGATATAAAGGGAAAAAACCTTTACACCTGATGAGTTGAAAACATTTATAAATGAAGCACCTGATATTAAGTGATAAATCTAAGTTTCATTTTTTAATGTTACAAATGTTTTTCTTTAATATTTTAGGTTAAACTGTATCACACGTTAACAGCAGTTTATAGGGAAGTAATCAATATTTCTGCGCCTGCGTACTATGTACTACGTATAACTAGACAAAACAATCACACATATCACTCAAACCAGAAATGAATACTTTGAAATGAAAAATTTAATTTAGATACATGATTAAGCACAAACAGTCATATGAAACTTGACTATAATGGTAATTACAATGCAAGTATCATAATTATTAACCTCGTTTCACATCGCTCGCTCAGTAAATAATAATACTCGCGTTTTAATCACTACCATTATAGTCTCGTTGCATAATATACCTACTATTAGTTTACTTGTTTTTCCATTTTTCTCATATTCTCTTATTCTTTTCAGATCTTTCATACGTTTTCTTATAGAATTAAGTTAGCTAACAGCTACACATATATTAAAGGAACTCTTATTATACTTTGTGATACATTCTGGAAAATATAAAATTATAAATAAATGCCCATAGGTTTAGTTTTTTCTCAGTCTCAGTAACATCTATTTCCTTTTTGTAAATATATACGCCGTAATATATGTGTATTACTAAGTTAAATATTTATATTATCGCGAGCCCATTGTTGATTGATGCGGCGCGGCGCGGCATTCAAAGGGACGGGCAGTGTTGAAAGCTCGCCGAAACGGCGGGGGGGGGGGGAGACGGATTTCTCGAGAGTTCTAGTTCTTTGTTCTAGCCGTCTTGATTGTTGAAGAACATTCCGGAATGTGAGTTATCCATAAAAAAGGCAGCCCGCCCGCCGGAGGGAATCAGTTGTTAATTGAACTCGCGTGCGTGAACAGATGTGTTATGGTCGTTGACCTTGCAAGTTGTATTGTGTATATGTGACGTAATTGTGGGCTGTCAATGTTGACAGTGTGTTTCTACGAAATAAAGTGTAATTTTTGGTGTTTGTAACCTAGACTTTTAATTTCACGAACCCACAAAGTCACAATATTTCATGGCTAAAGAATTTGAAAGCAGTGCTCTTTAAATTTAGAAATTTAACACTGTGTACAATCTTCCTTGATGCTAATACGTTAATTATAATGGTTCTTGGGAATATAAAATGCTTTTGATAAATCCAAATAAAATGGAGGTTACCGATTACAGAAAGATTCTCGATTCATAATCATTAACTTCATCAATGCTGTTTTTCAGTTCGAAAGATCGGAATGCCATTATCAAAGTATGTTTTAGTGAGGATAATTAAAAGCAATATATTATTTACATAGATATACTGAAGGTTCTCAAAGACAATATGAATCTTTTGAACTAGTTGGTATTCATTTTGTGTCTCAGAGTTTCACATGAAGTCATGACTGCACTTCGAGGTCAGAGAAAGAGTTAAAAAACAGAAATGAGAAATCTGTGATGTGAACTGTAATTCTAGGTAACATAATTACTCAGTAAAAAGATGACGAACTCTTGTGTTGAATGTCAACTAGCTTTTAAATACGTCACTATGGTATAAAACACGTTATCATCTATAGTACCTACTCTGTCATTATCCAACCCCTAATTTTGTTTATCCTTGGCTAAGGAAAACAGCTGTCATGCAGCATTTTAGCAAGTTCTTGACTAACATCTAGGCTTGTAGCAAATATTGGAATTGTACTTTTATCACGCAGATATTGTCAAAATACGACATCTTATGAAGTCTCCACAACCCAAACATGAAGAAATATAGAGTATTAACTGTAATCTCAGCTAAAGCTGGTGATTCAGAAATCTTACTGCACTTTTATATACGAACATTAGGGACTTATATATTATACATCATTTTATTGAGGGACTTTCAAAGCTTTGCTGATGAAAAGATTGAATTAATTAAAAGTTAGTTTGACAAGGGATAAGATTTGCAATTGCCTGAAGATTTTCCTTCTGATGAAAGGGAACAAATAAGACTCCAACAAGATGGCTTCTGTAAACACTTTGTAAATATGCATTGCAGAATATTTTTACACGGTCTGAATAAAAATATATCTAAATATATCTGGATTAATGAAAATAACTGAGTTAAGAAAGGTGCTTGCCACATGAACTGAAACATGATGAATTCAGAAAAAAAATTGTGGCAAAATTTCGCAGTTTTAGGCTTTAGTTGTTATCTATGTCAAATAGTTAACTGCGCATTACAAGTTCGTATTTAAGTTTACAAACTGATAGTTTTATTTTGCCTGCCACGTAGCTATCTATAGTAGGCTAAGACAAAAAGGCAAAAATCCCAAACATTGTTAACATTTCAAGTTTGTTATTTTAAGTTTATTAAGAAAAGAGTTCATCAGAAATTGTTAAAAGCTTTAGTAGGAAGTGAACGAGGTTAAGAAACAATTGAAAGTAAACGTGTGATTGAATGGATAGGAAAAGAAGGAAAATGAATAATGTTACTTTCTAACGACGATAACAGAACTCTAACATGATGAAGAAATGTTATTTGTGTGCCACGTTGCTCAAATGTGAGTTTTAATGAAAATATTATATAAATTACCTAATATGGGGTGGATACGTTGGTCAGTGAAGATGACATGAACCAGTGTAAAGTTATTGAGTCGCCATAGCAAAGGCCAAATCAATAACCTTAGATTAGCTGGAAGTAGCACCACTTTGTGTCGGAACGTCGAGGAAGACGTAGATAAGACTCAGTGTGGGAACGTTGTAGTAGAAGCCGGAGGTAAAAGACTGTCGGGACGTCGAAGACGGAGGTAAAGCACTTGTCGAACTGCTTTAGACGTAAGGCGTTAGCTCTTTATAACGAAACGTTATAGAGGAAGGACGCAAAGTTGTAAAAGATATTGATTAGGAGAAATTTTAAAACTCTTATTGAGGTATTTCGAGTATTCAACTGCTTGTAATTATACCTTTAGACGTTATTAATGTAAATACGTCGCATCAGAATAAAAGCATGGAGAATTTTGATACTAAAGAGAACTAAATTTACTTCATCGTTGAGCTCCAATTTAGTTCCTGCAGATTCCCGTCCATGACCACCCTGGATATGAGTTAAGATTCTCATGCGTCGACTATAGCTGCGGATATCTTACAGAGGTATCGCAGCATCCAAGTGCCAGATCTGAAGTAAAGTCAGAAAGAGACGACTTCGCAACCTGCAACTTTAATTCCCTCCCAAAGGACAGAAAGCAGCAACATCATCTGCAGAAGGACTGCAGCATCCCACCCTGAGAGACTGTTCCATTATGGCTTCCCAAACTGGTGCTTCGAGATAATCCAGGTGGAAATCGTCTAATATGGAACTACTGTTCCAAAGCAGAGGACGTAATTTTTGTATTCCACACTAATATTCAATACAAAATTTCATGAAAAATAGAATAAAGAAGTCCTGCTCGGCATTTCTGTCTGTGAACAACATATCTCGAAGAAGAAAATCGGAATGATTCAATTTGGCATTTAAATTTAGCATATTCATAGGATGCGTTTCGAAAAAAATACTGGCTCTAAGACTTGAATTAAATACATATAAAATATTTAGCAGAAATGTATATACTGAATGTTCCAGGATTAGCTCGTGAAACCTTTGTTAGAGATGAAGTTTGTACAATTTTATGAAACTAAAACATGAAATGGGAAAGGATTCTTAAACTAAAAATTTTGAAATCTTTAAAGTACACAATTTATATGAAATATTTTTATAGTACTAATCACTTTTTTTTTTTTAGAAATTCGTTGTTATCAGTTTGAATATTAAAACGCTTCTTATTTTCTTGAAGTAGTAAGTAGCCATTTAATTGTTTCCTAATGGTCAAATAAACAGGGGAATTTTGAATTAAACATTATCAATCCACCTTTCAACATTTGATATTTCTTCATACTACTGTATCTCCACAATAGTATAAATAACGAAAGCATTGCTAAACACATTTATATCAACGAGAATCAGCTTTTGTAATAACACTAATATGCAAAATTTAACTTTTTGTCTGGGGTCTTTTATTTTAACATGGCATTATCCCTAATCTAAGTAAGATAAATCAGAATATGAACTCAGGTTTTTCTTCGCTGACGAAGGTGAGATTTTCTGTAAAAAGTGTCCAAATGAGATAATGAAAGCCCCGTTCTTGAACTATATCAAAATCACTGCTTATGTGTTGAGAACTTTCTTCAGAATCTGATCACGATTCCTTTCCAAATGCTTCTAAAGAAGAAGCCACAGAAATAAGAAGACCATGTGATATGGGTCTATTTGCTGACAAATAATTTAGATAAGTGACTCCTTTCATATTCTTTGTGTGGTGCATACGTCACATAGACAAAAATAATTATTTTCAGATTCATACCAGATCATAGGAATAGCAAAGGGCATACTAGCTTTTTTTTGATTCCATTTCCTTAGTTGTTTAAGACAAGTATGCCGTACCTTTTTGTCCATTTTTTTGTCAAGATCGCCAAGCTTTATATGAAAATAGGCATTGTAGGCCTTTTTAACAAAATGCGTAATGGAAATTAATTGTTCTTTCACACTAGCCGTGTGTAGGAGGCACTATGAAAGGGTAGAGCCAGACTGAAAAGTTCAATGACATAGCCGGGATTTGAACTACGGATCTTCTGGTTTCCGTCCAGCCGCTCTAACCATTTGAGCTACTATGGCCAACGTGCCAACATGACTTTAAATTCTCCAACTGACTCGTGTTTCTCCCGGTAAACCACTAGGAGTTCTCATAAACACATGAGACAACTACCTTAATGGCGACTTACTATGCTGTAAGTACTTTAAGGCCCGGGCTTTTTAGTTCGGACCACTATTAGGTACAATTAATGGAAATTAATTGTTCTTTCACACTAGCTAGTTTTTTACCGGGAGAAACACGAGTTAGTTGGAGAATTTAATGTCATGTTGGCACGTTGGCCATAGTAGCTCAAATGGTTAGAGCGGCTGGACGGGAACCAGAAGATCCGTGGTTCAAATCCCGGCTATGGCATTGAATTTTTCAGTCTGGCTCTACCCTTTCAAAATGCGTAATATTTTGTCTTCTCTTTCAAAGAACACAATTACCACATATATGGCAAAATATAACAGGGTAACGTTTATAGTTTCAAGAAAATATGTTGCTTCAAATAACACAAAGATATGACACACAACTGTCACAAAAATAGAACCCCACTCTTTCAAAATCAATTATGGACTGAACTAAATGTGATAGAATTTCATAGGATTGAACTTACCTATGTATTGTTGTCTGTTACTTTGGTGTCATTGTTGTGAAACGTATTAAGTTCAGTATTAGTGTTGCTTAGTTCCATACAATATTTATGCGCAGAACTACATTAAAACATTTTAGATATAACTGCTAATTCTAAAAAATGGTACAAGGTAGACAGTAACTGATTACAGTTTTGGAATCAGCACATTTTGGAAGAAACCCTAGAATCATACATATAAGTGTAATTTGTAGAAGAGTCGATAGTCTTGTCAGTGTATACACACCATTTTTGTAGCATCAGCCCTCTCGGAGATATTCTTGCTATTGACTTGCATTTTCAAATGTTTATTTGTGATTTTCTCAAGCACTAAGTCACAATTCGTCTATTTCTCGTGGCCATGAAAACATAAGAATTCAAAACATGCATATAGGGGACATGTTTTTTAAAATTATTTTTTACTTTTTCTTATTATGATATGACACTGGGTATAGTTTGTGCATACCTCTTGTGCCTACTACGAAATAATGAAATGTAATGCAAAGTAGAATGAATGATTTTTTTTACAAATAGTTTCAAGATATGACAACAGAGCAAGCTATATGAATGTTTTATGGGCTGTGATATATTCACTTTTAGCGGGTTAGTACATACTCCTAAACATTTATTTCAGTAACGGAACGGTACGTTTGAGGCATGAGCGTGTCTTGAATGCGTTATAATACTGTGAAGTGCGTATATCTCAGTAAACCTATACTAGGCGTTTAGACAAGATGTAGGCAAGCTTTATTTAATATATATAGTTTGATAGATCATATGTTTGAGTGCATGTTCTAAGGGTATTTTGTGTGTTTTATACCTGTAAATTCATTTAAAAATTTGAAACCTCAGCATTGCAACAAACCAACATCCCTTTTCCAGTTGTATATTTATTTGTGCGAATTTGTGTTTTAGTTATTCTACTGAATGCTTTTAAATTATGCCAAAGTCAATGTTCCGAATGCAATATGGTAAATAGAAACTGAGCATATTAAATTTGCCAAACAGGTATTAACACTGGATACTTTTATTTGACTCATCCTGCAGGCATGCTTTATCAGCGATATCGCTCTCTCTGGTCTAAGGGTAACATGCCAACCTCAAGTTCTATACGTCGCGGCTTCAATATGACTTGAGAGCGACTGATATTTCGTGCGTAAAGCTCTGTATACCATGGTTTTGCTCGGAACAGAAGTAAAGCCGGTGGCCCCGTGACACAGGTTTACCTCAAGCATGAGGCATCTAAGTAAAAATAAGCAGCCTTTCACCCCAATATACAACGGGATGCTGGGAACATAGTAGTTTAAAGAACGTCCGTAAATAAAATATAAATCTCTCAATTTCGTACAACGGATTACAATTGTTTATCCTGGAGCCCCCATTTTAACCCACAGGTGACCTAGAGCTCCTACATATGTATTTAATGGTGCTCCTCCAAGAGCACATTTTCGGCCTAAAGTAGAGGCTGTCTTATCACAGAGATTTCGACTACTATAAAGTGATGCAGCTCTCAGCAAGGTATGCATCTGGGAGCCAAGTAAAATCACTTCTTGGAAATTACCCGTTATGATTAATGGAAATTAATCGTTCTTTCACACTGTCCGTGTGTAGGACGCACTAAGAATGGGTAGAGCCAGACTGAAAAATTCAATACCATCATAGTGGTTTTCCTAGTGGTTTACCGGAAAAACACGAGTCAGTTGGAGAATTTAATGTCATGTTGGCACGTTGGCCATAGTAGCTCAATGGTTTAGAGCGGCTGGACGGAGACCAGAAGATACGTGGTTCAAATCCCGGCTATGGCATTGAATTTTTCAGTCTGGCTCTACCCGTTATGATTAAGTTACAAAACTTATGGTTACTTTCAATTATATTAGCATATAATAATGTAATTAAAACTTCTGATGTGAGAAAATCAAGTGTTTAGAATTAGAGAAATAAAATCATCGAAAACCTAATGTCGCTCACGTATTAACGTCGTCCAGGTATTAAAATTAGAGAAGAAGAGCACAAAGAAAGCCTTATCTCTGCCATTTGTTTTTCTTCTTGAACAAAGAATTGATAACACAGCATGAACTGTGTCATATTTATTGGTGCAAATATTTGCAGGCAAGGTTGTAGGCAGTATTTTGTGTTGCATCTTTTCCTTTGTACTAAGGTGTGCTACTTCACAAAATTACACATCAATTACCAATTTTTAGTTTCTTTTTGCAGTAATCTTAAAACTCCAGGAGGAAGTTTAAATCTTTCAGCATTTGTGGACTATTATATTTCAAATGCTTAAATGAAGTTTCGTTGTATTTTGTTAAAACTTTCAAAGGTACAGAAATTGAATTATTAACCGAACCTTCATTAAATATTATTTTAAAATAACATGAAGATTGGTTTATCTTAGGAAATAATCTGATGTGTTCTTAATATTTTCCCAATTCGAAGTATAACTAGGATTTAAATTTATCCAATCAATCAGATATTCGAACTGTAATCCAGTAATTTGGAAAATTGCATCAGAATGGAAAAATTGAATCCTGTCTTGGATTATGAATACTGAGTCTCGAAATTGGATCTCCAACTTTCTGCACGATGTTCTAATAGTTAATCATAAGATGGTCGGATGCAATTTTGTCCCTCTCATTTAATTCAGTACTTAGTCAAAACGACCTAGAATACTCCAGGTGACATTAAAAGTGATTTTCAAAATTTAAAACCAATTTCCTTTACATTAACCACTATTAAGTTGTCTATAACCTGCCAAACTGGATAGTCCTTATGACCAGCTAACCCATGTTGAACTTTGTTTTCCAATTTCCCCCAGCAATTATTTATTTTGTGTTATCTGTAACGAATAAAATTATTTTGCAGTATTACGTTACACAAAATCTCTAAGAACAAAACAAGTAGATAATACAAGTTTTTAAAAACTTGTTAAGCATTGAAAACAATGAGCTTTGAACCGATCGGGATGGCTCAGGCGGTTTCGTTTGTGGCCCACATTCGGCAGGGTCGGGTTCGATTCCCATGGCTGACCTACGTGATCCATGGGCTTTTTCGGAGGGTTTCCCGGGTCGCCAGACGAATGCTGGGTATATTAACTACATCCCCCGAATTTTCTGTCCTTCCCTTTGATCTCTCATTTCACATAATCTCTCATCTGGTGGTTTCTTTCAGGGTAGAAGTGTCGGCGGGTATCTCAGCGCTGTCATGATTCCTTGGACTGGCCGCTCTGTCTCCTCTCGCCTCATCCTTCCTCCCGGGGATGCTCCACTTGGGGCCAAGGTACAATAAACCACAGGTTTCGGTGCTGAATTTCCTCCTTAGTAATCCTAATCCTAATGAGCTTTGAATTACATTATTTTAGTCAAATTTATGGAAACTTTTAGAGCAAACGCAAGCACATGTAGCTCTATATAGTTTCCCTACATGAAGAGCTCTCATATTTCATTGCAGAATGATATAATGCTGTAATGAACGAAACAAAAATTTAATGAGAAAGTAAAGACACATTTCAGCATAATAACGCCTTTAATATTGTGAAATATGTAAGCTGCAACTACATTACAAGCAACTTATGTCACACTTTTATCATATTCACATTAAATGAAAATCCTGCTACCTATTTCTTTCCTCTGTTACCAGTTTTTGTGTTCTGTTGCGTAGAAGATAATTTCATCTATACTTTAAATTAGTGTCGACTTCACAGCGGGTTTTATAAAGTAATACAAACATCATAAAATTAGAGTTAGTTCCGAAGTCTTGTCCTCGGGCATCTATGAGGTTTTTCTCAGGCTGTAATAATATTTGTTTCGTAGAATTTCAGACACTAATCTATTCGTGGTAAAGCTCGTGTCTACAATTAATGTTTTAATGCACAAGAACGCGCTGTGGCGGGCTGTTCTTTGAGTCATTGTTAGTTTCTATCAGATAATTTAGACGTAAATTATTATCATTACACTAAACAGCTTTGCAGGTAATCATTTAGACAAGGCGTGTTTAAGAACAGAAAATCCAGCTGAAGAAAAGGAAAAGAAGAGCGGCTGCTAAGAAGAAAACGTAAAATAAAAATATGTTATCATTAAGAAGATAATAGCAAAATTAACGCAATAAAATGTTAAAGTAATCACCGTGCAAGCTTTATTTTGCTCTTAGCTTTACCAGTAGAAGTAACACATATGGTCAAACAAGGAAGGGTGTAGGGAATATGACAGGAGGGATGGAAAGGGATAAACAGCGGATGTCAGCGAACGTTAAGGTGTTCTTTGATATCAGAAAAGAGGTAGATTTCGGCAATGTTTTTACACATAACAAGGAAAAGGTGTAACTTAAAAAGATATGAATTCATACTAAGGAACAGTACAATCATTGGGAAGGAGTTAAGCTTTTCAAGCATCATGTTGTTGAGCTAGGTATTACACAATTGGCTAAATACTTTTAACTTCTAATTTTGTAATGGGAAATAATTAGTTTGCAAATAAATGAGCAGTGAAGGATTAGTTGTAAAATTGCAATATTTTAAGCATTACACAAGTGATGATTACCGCCTTTCTTAGAAGCCTATGCAAAGAATATGTAAGAAATGGTTAACATATTACTTTCGTATTATCCTATTTTTGCCATTTTTATTGTTCCGTTTTAAATCCTGTCTTTAACCGTAATGATCTTAACGTCTATATTTTACTCCTGGCATATATTACCATATGGTGTACACCTGTCATTGAATTTATTTGGATTTTTACATTAGATCACACACATTAACGCATCCAAACTTTGGGAAGGATAGGGAATAATTTTAATTAGAGAATAATTCCCACGTTTCAATCCAGAACCGAACCGGGAACCCCTCACACAGGAAGAAGATGCTCTACCAATGGTTTCGTGCTGTTTTATGTCTACTATAAATTGCATATTCAAAGTATATCTGCCGGATATATTACATGATTAATAGGAAGCAGAAAGGGATATGTAGTTTTGTGTGAAAAATGTATTATAACTGTGTATGGGGATGTATCATTATTAGTTATAAAATGTTTTGTTTAGCTATTTAAAGGATTTTAAAAATACAGTGCACTAATCATTTATAATGAAAATATTGTATAATTTGTTTTCGCCTGTGGAATGGAAAGGAAGATTTTTTCGGCTACGAGGATAAACAAGGAAATGGTATCATCTGTATTTTTGATGGCGGAGATAACATTTGGGCCGTAAATCTGATCGCATGATGGGATCGAATCAACTATGGCACGAAGAAGGTAGCCTCGACCTTCCGTGGCCTAAGGACCGAGTAGCAACGTTAGCTCACCTCGGTGACGTAAAAATAACAAGGATACGCGAAAGTGAAGCCCGTATATATATCACTATTCACCGTTAGCTTAAATGGCAAGACAAAACCACAAAACGGCGATCTTTACTGTGTATAGCCTTGCATGTGACACACTTAGGAATTGGCTCACTACACAACAAACTTAACCTTAGAGTGAAACATCCGGTAGTCAGTGGCGGTCTTATGTCGCACCACTTATTTTCAGGCCTTGAGTCGACCAAGCAGGATGCAGATTAATGGATGACGAAGTATGTAGTGGAGACTTGAAGCTGATTTTTCATATAATTCGAGAAATTCGTTAAAATTTCCATATATGGAGATGTAATGCAAACCTGGCCCTCTGAAATTGATGAAAAGGTTAAATCAAGATGGCTTTGTTTGTGACGCAACAGATTGCCTAGAAATTCAAACTTTGACGTCAAGACAATCAAATTCAAGTATTGGTCCCTTAGCAACAAGACATGGTAGAATGAACCAATCCGAGTTCAGTAAACATTTTAGTTTGATCTGATTTTCACTTGAGAAAGCTCTCATTCCTTAAGGTTCTCTTGATATGGTCAGACGTGTTAGTCCTATCATCTCGGACACAGACGCGTCGAAAAAGAGCATACTTAAATGATGAATGGTACGCTGTTGCGTTCACTACGCCATTAAAATCAAGAAAGATGTTTAGAAATCTTGTTTCAAAACATCGGCTGTGTAAAAGTAGAGGACGAAAATAAAAAGCTCAAAAAAAGTGAAGTAGTGTTTTAAAATCAATTTTGTTGCTGGCGCGGTACCACTGCCTGAGATTACAGAATTCATCGTTCATCGACAGAGCTGCCGGAAAATTATCCAGACTACATCATCGCAGTAACAAGGAAGCTGAAAAGATCTTTGACTCTCCATCCCGAGGTAGGTAAGTCGCCTCACCGAGGGATTGTAATAAGACAACTTATTACAAACTGAACAGGGTGATATGAATAAAAAGCAAGTACTTTAGTTCATAATCATAAAAATCATTAATTTCTGTGATTATACTACTGTGTCAAGAAGGTCCCGGGAATTGATGATACACATCTCGTATAAGAGGGGAATTCGAAATTATTGCTGTCGTTAACTTGGTAATCTTTTTCCCTAACTCCCACGCGTAGTTTGTCATCTGTCATCTAGTTTGTTTACAGGGCGCCATTTTCTTAGTGCATCTCAAAGGTTTGTTACAATTTTTACAATGAATTCTCCTTTATGTCTTCTATCGACTGAAAACGGGTAACCCGAAGTGGTAACTTCAGTTTTGGAAAGAGAAAGAAGTCGGCCGGAGGCAGATCAAGTGAATACGCTGGTTGTTCCATGAGATATGTTGAGCTTTTGGCCAGAAATTCGTTCACAATGATAACCTTGTGAGCTGGGGCGTTATCGTGGTGCAGAATCCATGAGTTGTCTTTCCAAAAATATGGTATTTTTCGCCGTATTTTTTCTTTCAAATGCCGCATAACGCTCAGATAATAGCCTTTATTTACCGTCTAGCCTTCTTTGGAGAATTCAGAGTGCATGACACCATGATAATTGAAAAACTGTCAACATGACTTTCAGCTTTGATTGAGTTTGACGTGCCCATTTAGGTTTCAGTTCAGCTGGAAGGCGCCATTCGGAAGCTTGTTGACTGGTTTGCGTGCCAAAATCGTAAATGCACGTCTCATTACCGGTTACAATGCGTTTCTGAATGTGGGGTTGGAGTTGGCTTGTTCTAGCATGTCTTCGTTGATCCTTACGCAATTGAGTTTTGGGAAATGATCGAGTGGCAACACGTGTCATGCCCAAACAGTCGTTTAAAATGGTACGAATTGATTCATGAGATACAGGAAGTTGAGCGGCAATCTCTAGCAGACCTAAACGACGGTTTTCCGACACCATTTCGTTCACTTTAGCAATGTTCAGTTCAGTTGAAACTGGTGATGGCCGACCAGAGAGAGAGGCAAATCTTCCACCATATTTTGACAACTTTTGAATTTATGTACCACTCATACGCAGTGTTTTGATAAGGTCGATTCACCGTAAGCCCTCTGTAACTTTTTCAGCGATTGGGTACACGAAATACCATTTGCAGGGTAAAATTCGAGACCGATTCTTTGTTCAATATTTTTATTCACCGTAAAATCGCAACACACTTTTGAGATGCTCTAACAAAATGGGACCCTGTAAACAAACTATATGGATGACAGTCAAAATCCATCTGGGTATAGAGGAAAGATATACCAAATTAGCAGCAACAATAATTTCGAATCCCCTCTTATATGAAATTTGTATAAGATCAATTTCCGGTACTTCCTTGACAGAATTTATCTGGAGCTGAATGAACGCTCCTTCCACGAGTATATAATCTCCACAGCAATCTTGAGCTATTAAATTTGAGCATATACTCGTTTTATCTGCATTCTTTGATTATATAGCCTTCCCCGTAGGGGGAGGGATTCGTCCCTTCAGCTGCCAAGGTGCGGGCGCTGCGGACCCCTAGCACTCGTGGTACCTCTGACGTTACTAGAGGAACCTCGGGCCGAACGTTCGAGCCCCTCCCTTTGGGAGCTTTTCGGATTGGGTTAGACTCGAGGGGGCAGTGTGTTCCCGCCACCCACGGGAAATTGGGTACCTCCGGCCAGGCTTTGGCCGCCCGGAGGGGGCAGAGGGTTGCCTCATAAGTCCCAGGTGCTAGCCTGCAGAGCTAGTAGTTGGTGTGCTAGATTACCGTTGGCCCTACCAAGGTTTTTTGGTAGCTGGTTCATTAAGAACCGATGCGTAAGTGGCGTATCCACTTCCGTCCCGTCTGTCGTGTGCAGCGGGGGAGCAGCTTATAAAATAGGTACTGTCCTACGGTAAATATACCCGAGAGGCCCGAGTTCTGGTCCTACGGGTCCAGGACTAATGGGAGTAGTTTCTCACATTTAATTTAATTTAATCATATAGCCTTGTTGATCATATGCCAGTTGCTCGATGTTTGTCATTCTGTGTTAGTTGCGTATATTTTTTAAACTGCTCAGTTGTGTTTGATTCTGTCCCATCAATACCCTTCGAAAAATGTTCAGACACTATCCGTAGTTTGCCGAATCTCAAGTTATCGCAAGCTTCTTAATACTTCAAGAAATGAAAACTGAAGAGCCACATGTATAGCGGCATAGCTGTAAATTAAATCAATAAAACAATAACACATCAAGTTTTTATAAAGGTATTGATGATACTCAAATCGCTGCTTCTGTAATCCCAGTAAGTTTACACAATTTGTACTGAGATGCAGTTTTCTAACCGTATTTTCAGTTTTACTTTTTACATGATAAGCATAACGAATAACGCTGTTTTCTATGTTATTCTTGTTTATGTTTTAGTAAGGCAAGATTTTGAAATTTTGTGAATTATCATAGCACTAATTTTCTATAGGTACTGTATTGGCTAATAAATTCTCCCGTTCTCTTCTAAGTTACTTTTAATCAATATACTATCTGAAGAGTGTATGAAATCTAACGACGTGAGAAGAGGGCGGGCTTGTAAAACCTAGAGTATGCTAACTTTTATTCATACCAAAAATGAACACATGCTATTATTAGAATGGGTGCTTGAGTACTTTTCCAACATCAGCAGCTATTGAAAATTAAAGAGGGACCTACTTGAAAGGTTTTATTTTACCGAGCGAATATTTACTCGAGAAAAATCTCTTATGTACTACACTCACTGGACTTTCTCTACTCATTCTTGTATAAACTATTGTTACAAACTCTAATACCTCTATCTCTTTTATGTTAATGTGTGTGGTTTTTTTTTATGTTTGTAATTTACGTCCTCCAACGTTGTCATATCGGACGATGAATGAAATTGGTGAAATGATGCTCAAATGAGTCCGGCGTCCATGGAGCTTGGAGCTACCCGACATTCGTCTTCCAGGATAATGAAAAACCCCGGAAAAACCTTATCACCCTAGCCGAGATTTGAACTCGGGACCTCTTGAACGTGAGGCACACACGCTACCATCTACGCTACCGAGGCGGGCGATAAACATTGTTGTATTGCTACTTTTCTTGTAGGAACAAAAAAAAAATATGGGTATATGTTCGAATTTTCTTGTAGATACAAAGGAACTATAGGTACATATTCGACTTTAAGTGAGATTCAAAGCTTTTTGAAGCTGGACGCTGTCTGATGGCTTAAAGATTCATTGTTCTTTGCATGGTCAGAGCGAGAGAGAAACGAATAATTATATAACATGAATGGTATGATTTAATGACCTCTACTTTCTTATATATTCAGAAAGCTTTAGATTTGGTAATTATGAAAAAGTCATTCAAGGTTGACCCTTATTTCCAAAAGATTCAAGATATGTATTTCATTTCTTTTAAGATTTTCTTAGAAATATGGTTATGAAAATGTGTAGTGTTTAACGCCCGCTTTTACTACATACGGCACCGCAGGCGATGGCACTGATGATACATGAGATGAAGATGGAGCACCGGTGGAATGAGATGGCGGGGGAAACAGGAGATCCCGGAGAAAACCCGCCCCAGTGCCGTGTTGTCCACCAAAAATCTCACTTTGCGGTCGCCTGGGATCGAACCCGGGTCGCCTTGGTCAGAGCCAAGTGGTCTAACCACTGAGCCACGGCGCGGTCCAGAAATATGGTTTTCCAATCAAATCATTAGAGACATTTTTGAGAAAATCAAATGTTTTAGTTTTGATGTACAGCTCAATAACTTATTTTTGAGTTTAACCTGTTCACATCCGACAAAATATCACAACCCTTTTTCTAAAAATTAGTGTTACTTTTATAATCAATGAGTCTCAAAACATATATTTTTGGCGAAAACTTGGTATCCTATGTTTGGTTGGAATTTAACACTTCCTATATATCTCTAAGTGTGTGGTAGAGAAATAAAAAATGGTATCCATTTTACCAAAATAAATTAATTTTATTGCAAATGAGAGGAGTCAAGATAAATTACTGTAACTAGAATTTACTCTGCATTATCAACATTTCAAAGAGTTCTTATTTCTCTTTTAAAGTCCATATTTATTCTCTGGTGACTATATATGTAATAAGGGAAAATCTTCTTAGACACTATTCTGAGTTAGACTTTTACAAACTAAAAGCCCTTACTCACAACATGCCAAACTAGAACTGCAATAATGTATCATCTCAGTGTAGAAGTTATAATGTCCGTGTCACTTTCTTAACGTTACTGTATTGCTTTGGCAAATTTACTTAGTATTATCTTTTCATCCTTCTCCTTGGTTTGCAATATAGATCTAGACAATTGTTTTACTATGTCCCATGATTTTTTACTCTGCATCATGGTGGTACTTAGGCTCTCAGCTTTCATCACAACATCTAGTTTGCCATACGCTTCTCTTCTGATCTGATCCCACTGCGGACATCGAAAAAAAGGCATACTCTCCAGAATCTTCTGCTTTACAGTAGGCACACATAGTGGTATCACTTTTTCCCATTTTAAATCTCCCATGACCTGTCAAAACCTGCGTCAGGAAGTAATCCAACTGTTTATGTTTGCACCGCAGCCTTGATCTCACCTCTGGCATCATCCTTTTGGTCCACTGTCCTACAAGAGTAGTTTAATTCCACTATCTTGCAACTCAGCATTAATTTGTCTCTGATCTCTGTTTTAGCTTCATGATAATTGCGTCTATTTGAAACACTAATTAGCTGTCGTTCATTGACCAATAAATCAATTGGAGTTCTATAAGTACAAATGGATCTACTTTTCTTTCTATTCTCTTCAGCAATGTTGCATATTTCTTCTTTTTTAGTACCTAATGACTTGGTAATAGCTGGAATAATCGTGGTAAGAAGTTATTTAGTTGTATCCGAGGTGCAGCAAGGATTGAAATGTAACATTAAAATGATTTAGTAATCGGAATCCGGCGAGGACTGGACAGATGGTAGAGCACTGCGCAAACGCGAACAGAAAGGAAATGCACTGGTTAGAAATGTGACACAGCCACAAAGTGAACGTAAGTTCTATTTTTTATTTTTATCGATGAGGAACTGTGATATAATAGGCTATCTCTATTGCGGCCTTAGCATAAGGTAATCCAAATCGTGAGGTTCCCACAGCGGCACCAGTGAAGCGTGACTCTGCAGCGTGACGACACTGTTACCCTCTCTTCCCTTCAGAAAATAACTTAATTCCCCCCACCCCACAACTTTCCACCCATTTAAGTTTTAATTTACTCCTACTTTAGCACTTGCAACAACTTATCTCAAAGAATCGAAAATAACAGCGATTTAGAATGTGAGATGGTGATGAATGGGTATAGGCTTTTCTATACCGACCCATTAAGGCTCATTGAGCACTCAATTATTTTTTTAGCCTTCCCTATGTGATTTGGAATAAAAAGTTGCTTAGTTCTCAAGCTAACCGGGAAGTGTGAAAGGCAGATATCACATTTTACCTCTTAATTATTAAACCTGTAATCCTATCTTCGTAGCCCACCATGGTAGCGTGGTGGTAGCATGTCTGCATCACGTTCAATAGGTCCCGAGTTCGAATCTCTATGTCAGGGCAAGTTACCTGGATAAGGCTTTTTCCGGGGTCTTCCCTTATCCTGTAAGACGAATGTCGGGTAACTCTAAGCTCCATGGACCCCGTACTCATATCAGCACCATTTCACCCATTCCATTCATCGTCCGATATGACGTAACGTTGGAGGGAAGTAAATTTAAAAAAAATCCTATCTTCGTAATCCTTTTAAGGTAAAAGTAACAGGCATCATTTAGTGATATGTTCCAAAATTGTTATACGAGGGCTGTTCAATAAAGAATGATCACAACTTTTTTTAAGAACGTACCTTTACTCATCCTAATAGTTTTGATTAACTTTCCCAAGATAGTCTCCCCTGAATGCGATACACCTGTCCCAGCGTTCCTGCCAGTCTTCAGAAACATGCCGAGAACAATTTTTACGACATCCTTCAAAATCGCCTCCGCAGCCTTCACCACTGCTTTTGGTGATGGATAATGCCTCCCACGAAGGCGTTTCTTCAATTTAGGGAATAGAAAAAAGTCACATGGGACTAAATCCGGACTATAGGGAGGGTGGGGGATGCACTTCACGTTGATTTTTGCAAGATATTCAGCAACAACATTGGTAATAAGCGGCCGCGCATTATACTGGTGCAGCATCCAGCCTCCTTCATGGAAATGTGGTCTTTTGCGCCTGATATGGACTTGCAATGTTTTCAGGACATCCCTGTAATATTGTCCAGTTACTGATGTCTGTGCAGGTACAACATACTGATAAATCATTCCATGAATATCAAAGAATGAGATGACCATAACTTTCCCAGTAGAAGCAACCACTTTTGCTTTTTGGGGGGTTGGTGATGAAGGAGATTTCCACATTGAGCTTTGCTGTTTGCTCTCAGGATCAAAATGATGTAGCCAAGTTTCATCAGCAGTGATTACGTTTGATAGAAACTTCGGATCTTCCTCTAACATCAACTTTAACTGCATGTTACCTCCATTGCAGCGGTAGGCGATACTGAACATGTCTGAATTTACCTGGTTCTCACAGGCGGGGACCAGGAGTACCAACAATCAAACTACTATGGCGTGTTTGTTTCATATTAAGCTAACAGAATATAATAAGATTGAATTTTATTGCGAAAAATTATGTCCGTAAAAAATTATGATCATTCTTTATTGAACAGCCCTCGTAGATTTTCTGCTTGTACAGTAATTAAAACAATTAATATCTTCATAAAAAACTAAAACATACATATGTAGATACTTCTTTTTGTAAAATAATACTAGAACATCTTTGACTTTTCCCGTATATATTCTGGAAACTGTGAATTTAGAACTAGAATCATTTTGATAAGTAATATGAGAGATTTATAATGATTCTTTATTTTTAATAAATTTTCTTAAATTTTTAGTTAAAATGTGAGTTAATATTTACAATAATGAAAGAAGTCAAATAATCCTAGTTTATGGTATTTTCAATCATATCTACTATTTACATGCAAAATTTCAAACTGACTGTTTCATGCAAAGCTGCGATCATATTAGCAGCTCTTGACTGACTAACTTTAATACATTCCAGATCAATAAACAATCGTTTCATAATTTACAGACATTTAAATGCCTGAAATAGTACTTTTAGACAATATTGTGTTAAATTACTCGACGTATGTAGATATCTTTTTTTAAATTCAAAAGTACAAAATTTAACTTTTGGCCATTTTACGCTTCATGGTTATGTTAATATTCTAGAAAGGAGTTGTAAAATTTATCAAGCCCCACAAAAACTAGGGAGCAATTTTAAATAAAGTAAACGTGTAAATGGACGTGGAAGGCTGTGTGCAAATGCTACTTGAACTTGATATTCTGGTAATCATATTTTGTTCAAGTTTGCCACCTTCAAAACTTCCTTATAACTCTCTCTAACCATTTTATTTAAAATCTTCAATGTCTTTGAAGGTAGATGAATAGTTCTAAAAAGCAGATACTCTTTGGGATTTATCATTTACAAAATTAGTGCACTGCTGACCACTAAAGAATAAGAGCATACATTTCCACTTTATAAGTTTTTCTGTAAAAACTAATTATGTTCAACACAAATTAATGTTTGATTGTAAGGATATTTATGGTGAAAAAAGCACAATTTGAAAAACTTAAATGGTCCAGTTTATGAATTGAGTCATTTTATATTGACGTATAACTTTAATTTCTTTTTATGATAATAATACTCTAAGAGATATGGTTACAGGGTATCATGAAAATTATTTTCTTATTGCAATTTTGTTTAATTTTCTAAAACATTTTAATTAAATTTATTGATATTTGAAAGTTTATAATCGAGTATTCTTAAAGAGATTCATAAAAAGGGTCCCACAAATACCAGCTTATACAAAATATTATAATGTTATACGAAAACAAAGACTATTTTTCCAAACAAAATACTTTGCACAAATTGATTGTTGTTTGTAGCCTGTAGCATGGCTGATTACTCTAGCAAAAGAAAGTTAAGGAACAATAAATTAGCAGTGCTTTTAAAAGTGGTCTAATACAGTTCTTGTACAATATATCAGCATGAGTACATTAGCGCTCCGTCACTTCTTTGGTGGGTAGATAATATCAACTTTAATAATTGATAATAAGATCACTTCATCTAAAAGGCGCAGGTCTCTACCCTAAGGGCTCACTTTTTCATCGTTTTCTCCCTCTTGTCAGTACGCAAGAAGGTATTCGACAAGTGTTGCAAGTACACATATGGTTGAGATTTTATAGATGAACCTATCAAAATTTCTGGATATCAAAGTATATATAAGAAAGCTTTCCTTTATATTCTCTGTATGCTATCAAGTTCTTTGCTAGCATCAAGTCTAATGTGAGAAATACCCTAACCCGTACTTATATAATAATAATTATTAATTTATTAAATTATTATAAACACGAAAATATTATTTTTAAGTTGATTGTCGAGAGAAATACTAATGATTACACATTTTGTTATTTCAACTGAATATTGTTTTATTATGTGAAAACTGTAGATTGTTTGTCATTAATTGATAGACCAATGCAAATAGCATTTCCTCTAGTACTACCATTATCTCAAAATTACTATTATCATTACATAAAAATGATTATCTGGCCTTGTGGGCCGTGGTACAGTGGGAACGCTCCTTCCACTACGCAGTTTGATTACTATAATCCTTTCGCTGCTGGAAATACAATTCCGGGGAGGGGAGGTTACGGAAATTAGAAATAGTAATTTGTTGGATAGTTCGTTTCTATTCCTATGTGTATAATTGAATATAATAATGCATTATAATATATAATTCCTATTTAAGAATATCATGAGACTTTTACGAATTAATTAAGGGGTAAAAGGGTTTACAATAAAAATGCCGTAGATTAGTGTGCACTAAAGAACAAAGGAGGAGATAAATTAGATTGGTTTGGAGTTCAGAAACGTATCCATGCAACGTCGAGTTTGTGGAATATTCTACCCAGTACAGTATTTCTCGTACATCTCATGAAATGTTATAGGCTCTGCAATTACACAATATTTAATTTTATAAATTTTAAATTTGTCGTCCAATGTTTTTCAAACGTAAACCTAATCTCGATGCTTTAGATAAATAGATAACATAACGGTTTTTGGCATCTTGTCTGGGTGGTTAGAGCGCTTGTTTCTGACCAAGGTGTTCAATCCCAGGAGACCTATTTAGGATTTCTGATCGAAAAAGCGATTTCTGGGCGAGCCCCCCCTCCCCGGATTTTTGTTTTTTGTATTTTTGTTTTTTTGTTATTTACCTCCTCGAACGTTGTCATAACGAACGATGGATGAAATTGATGAAATGGTGCTCAAATGAATCCGAGGTCCATGGAGCTTAGAGTTACCCGACATTTGTCTATCAGGATAAGGGAAAACCCCGGAAAATACCGAGATTCGAACTCGGGACCTAGTGAACGTTAGGCAGACATGCTACCACCACGCTACAGAGGGTTTTCTGTTCATCCACCATTCATTCCATCAAATACTCTATCTTTCCTTTCATCATGTTCCCCTCATCTTACTTCCTCCTCTTTCTCACCCTCATTCTCCTGCCATACTGCAGGTCGATCACTCATTCCTACTCTCTCTGATTCTGGTCCCTCTACTTGACAGGCATCTGATCTTGGGGGAAGGGTACAAATCTTCCATACGTAGAGAGTAAACAGAAAAAGAAGCACATAAGTTTGTTGTTTATTTCAAACTCACTAATAACATTAAAATCTGAAGATGGGTAGAACCTGCTTGCATTAACTTGAAGGTAGACGTTTCAAGTTCGCAGCTTTTGTAAAACAGTATGATCAATCTACTCCCATGTCTATATAATCTACTAGCAAGGCATCAAAATATCGTGGAATTAATTCTAGATATTCATGAGTTAGTGGAACTGGCCTGACTTACTTTTTAACGGGATTTGGGGTATTGACTGCAGAATTTTTCTATTACTTATTAGAGCTTTTGAGTTTGAAAGTTAAGGCACATATTCAGTATATTCCCTAGAATGGTGTATCTTCCCTTATTTCTTTTTGGTGATAAACAGGAAACAAGTAACGCAACCGGATACCAAATTCTTCCTTTTTAATTTATAAGATGTTGATTAAATGTGGTATGCACTTATTATGTGTGCGATATGCACCCGCCAGAAATTAGTTGATTCAAATCGTATCCGCTTCCGTTTCCTTGGCTCCTGTTACATGACCACAAGACTTACATTATAATCTTCTTGATTGTATTCCAAGCTACTTCTTCCTGCTCTCACATGTAAAAATTTTATCGGCTTCGAGAAAACCACGAACAAAAATACGTTATATCTTGCTTATAATCACCGTGCGTTTTACCAATAAACGTTCTAGCGTCCTCATTAATCACAGAAGAATTTAACTGTTGGCTTAACATAGCAATTGCCTGGTATTTTATTTCTGACTACCTTATTTTACCTCTCAGGAAAAAAGAAGTCCTACTCTTTGCATGACATTGCAAGAAAGAAGAAGAAAAAAAAAGAAAAGTAATCAATTAGTACAAAAATATAGATTATTGGAACTATCAAATTAACAGCAAAAGTATTTCGGAAACTATTGCGAGTGTTTGCTTGAGTGCATGCATGTTTAACAGAATCTACATTTTTCGTGTAGTGAGCCTTGGACCGTTTGATATAGTTATCCAGATTTTATTTTCCCCCCCAAAAATCTAATGAAGATTTTTATCATGTACTCGTAGAATATTCAAGATAAATGTTTTCTTAGACATTTAAATATATTAAATATAAGCGTGCCATGTTATGGTACTTTAATACAGATAGATACTTAGACATGTTCGAGTAAATTAAAAATTAACGAAAAAATTGCCTGCAGGCAGTAGTTTGTAATGGGACACTTTTATGAAATTTCATGTTGATTCCTGGGAGACGTAGAAGTTAAATACACCTTTGATTATTATTGTTATTTACTTCGTTCTTGAATAATACGCATATATAGGAACCGCTTTTAAATACGCTGTTTCTGAATATGGAAGCCTTAAAACATGCATGTTGGCGAAATTTTTAAATCAGTTTCTGGATTAAATACGAAACAAAAACTGCAGTACTGTGGAAAACGATCTGGAATGTATTTTCTCTGTTTTTCAATTGCAGATGATGCTATGAATGTGGTTGTCACAGTTAGATAACTGCATTTAACCATTCTGGCTATTTGCGCTTATTCTATAACATTCAGAACTCGATTAAATTATGAGGTTACTGAACGGATCTACAACCCTGCGCCATGCCACTTTGAATCGAACAGCGGAGTCGAGCAGAACTTACTTAAAAATTTACATTTCAAGAGTTCACTCATTTGATATGGATGACGATGTTAGCAAAACGAATACAGAGTGATCTATAAGTCCCTCCGCAGTAGTGGAACAAACGAGATACGGGAGTGTGGTGCTTAAACATTTGTGATATTACAGTAGAGAACAAATAAAATCAAGTTAAATTATATTACCAATGCACAGAGTGTCCTAAATATGTCCTCTATGTGACTGACCACATTTTTTTATCGCTAAACACCTTCATTAACATTTTTTCGTCTCTGAATTTGTGTCGTTTAGCACTTTCAATTTCATTCAATTGCTGTTTTCCAACTCTCTTCATGCAGGTACGATTTTTCAGTATCCCGAAAGAAATAACCTGGTTTAACACATCATGTCATGAGACTGGTAGCATTTCTGCATGTGTGGGTGATACAATTTTAAACATTGGAACCGATATTGATAATTATTTTACAATTAAAAGCTCAGGTTTATAGTTCTTGCTTGTTGAGTTGATTTGCTAATATTTCCATCACTGCAACCTGTTGTTGTTCATGGCGTAGTATTTTCAAGAAAATTCTTCTCATGTTCAGCTGAGTTGTTCAGTGTATCGTTGCTCCAACCCAGGGAAAGGGAACTCGTAGTAAAGGAAGGACATTGTAACTACCCTAATCCACTCTCTGTGCATGTGCAAAACACTTGATCAGAGTACGGCCGCTTTATTTCTACAAAGCCATAGCATGGTTAGTGGTTTAAATATTAATGTTAAATGCATTAAATCACTGTATTAATACAGTATTTTAGAAAAAAAAATATAACAGAAAGCATTTTGTAAGATGAATATAACTACCCTTCTCCAAATAAGGTGTGTGTGTATTGCAAACACACATTAGAATTCAAGGGAAGTTTCACTTTTAACTAAAGTAAGCGATTTACAGAGACATTAATTTGGCATTAATTTTAAGCTCAGTTAAAATTTCGTTAACTCAGTCAGAATCTAACACGCAACTGAGCTACCGAGGTCGGTTGATATTAGATACAAAGTTATGTGGGACTACATTACGTTGGTAAAGTTTATTAGTAACCAACCATTTGTGACAGCTAACATTAACGGATAACATAATTCCGCAATTTATTACGATTTATATAAAGCAATATTTGATACATAACACTTTTTTCATAGTTCTCGGCATGCTATTTAGCTGACGTCTGATACTAAAATGTGCAATAAAAATAGATACATAACATAACAAATAGATCATTCCTTAAGGAAAACAATACGTTTTCTCATGCTGCACCATACCCTTAATTCTCGTTTTGAATTAGCTGGATAATAGAACTGCTAAAGGAAGGGAAATGCTTGCTGAGCTCACTGAGCGCCACTTCCCGATCCATGCTGTAACTTAACTATCATGACAATGTGAGAACAATTATTATCACTGACTGACCTAATAATTTGGTTAACTATGAATACCGAGACTTAAAATATTTGCGAGGTTTTAAATCGCCATTAGGGTATGTTATATCAAAATGAACTTCAGAACGTCTAAGGTCTGCTGGAACATATGAGTCAGTTGGGAAATTTAATGCCATACCATGCATATTGCCATAGTAGCACACTTGGTTAACGGGATATGGTTGAAATCTCGTTTAGCTATAGCTTGAATTGTTCAGTTTAATTCTAACATTTCAATGGAAATAACATGAATGGAAAATGTTTTTCTCCAGAGTTACAAATAGTATGCCAAGTCAATATCTTTATGTAAATTGCGAGTTGTAAAATCTATCAACAGCAGTTTTCATTTTTCAGCCTTCTTTCGTTGGATACTGGTATCATGTAATTAGATGTACCTCACTGTAAAAATTGTAAAGCTAAATAATTACGGTACCAAAAATCGCATCCGATGCTTATTTAAAGATTTCTTGACAGTTTGGGAAACATTGTTTCACCAATGACAGGTTTACAAGCTATACAGCATTTCAGAATTTAAAACATAGTCGGAGACAGGTTAAGGAGTTGAACACAACATCCCAAAATTATCTATGTCCATTTTAAGAACCAGGAGATGTTTGTCCATTATGCCGATCACTATGGTGCTTACAACACTAAGGCTATAAGAAATAAATTGGATGCCTCAGTATGAAAGGTCATCTAGATTATTGAACAATAATTAAATTGAAATGTGGTAAAAAATAAAATCAAAATTAACTTTCATTGGATTAACTTTAAATTTGAATACTATCCGTAGAATGCTAAATAATCCCATCTAACTACGAGTAATATAAAGTCCAAAAATAGGTGCTTTGTTTGACACATTTTGTTATCTAATTTACCTAAAATTAACGTTCTTCCCTATGCAATGATTAAAGAGACACAAAATACTCATGAGCCAGGTAGTATGATAAAACTTCAATCGTATACTTTCCTTGATTGTTGGTAAATATGTCCCATGAAAACATAGGAAGCGCAAGTTTGCAGATGTCATACTGTCGTTAGTTTATAAACAGTTGTGAAACATGTCTGTTCCCGATGTAGCAGCGTTTGCACAACTTCCCCTTCAGGATTGAATCATTTGACAGGTTTCCAAATATGTTAGAAAAACCTCTACACTGAAACAAAAGAGCAACTTAAAAAAAAAAAAAAAAAAAAAAAAGATTCACTCTCTTTGAGCAGGATAGGTTAAACTATACCGTGGTCTATAAACCTGGAAGAGAGCGCTGTCGTTTCACACCGATAGGAACAGCGATTATATCGCTGAGGTAGGCTTTGAAGCATCTTCACATCTGGCGGGCTTTGTATCCGATTTCACATGATTTATTTTTACAATAACGGCGTTTTCGCACCTTGGAAAGATGAATAGTAACGATAAGTTTCAAATTGCTCCATGTAGATAGCCCACGACCACACGCCATTTCCCCGAACCTGCCAATTGATATGTTCTACCTCTAACGATGCAAATTAATGACTACATAAAATTCCTTGTAGATAACATCGACAACCTTTATATGCCTTACCATGCCGGTGGAAAATACGTCAATTTACACGCAATTAGCCGCATGCGAGTAACATTTTCATCTCAAGACTTCCTTTTACACTTTTGTGGGAAAGTATTACTCTTGACTTAAGAGGTTGTTAAATAACCAGTAGGCCACCGCACCATTTGAGAAAAAAGTTTTAAAGATACATATTTGGGAGAGGTCTTGTTCCATTGTTTCTATGGCTACTACATTGTGAAAATATTGTGCTTTTGTGATTCCTATTTTACCCAAAGGTACTTACTTATATTCGGAATCTTATACTATATACCAAAAACCAAAATAAATAGGTTATAAAAATGTTACAAGCTGTGAGGTAAAATGCACAATGAGGTCAAGGTTTGTTGATAGAACCACCAAAGTTCATAACCGAAAAAAGAATTGATGACTTAGGTGAACAAATCGTAGACTTTGCGACACACAGTGCAAGTTGTGTTTTTGGTTAAGGTTTGTTTATTCATTGTTATATTGGCGATGCACAGTGATCCTCCACCATACCTACAAGACAACGACGTTTTTGCGGTACTATTCTGTAGTAATTTGATGCTTTACACATTTGTGCGCTATCACCAACTGGAAGTAAACGACTACGACCTCCGTCACAAATGCCGGACTGCAACAAAATACTTCTCGCCCAACAGCGAAGCTAAAAGGAAGGCAAGAGAGGATTATCATCTGTCAACAACGTTACCCTCAAAGGTGTCATCTATCTCACAGGTACTATCTTTCTTCTTCTTCTTCTTCTTCTTCTTCTTCTTCTTCTTCTTCTTCTTCTTCTTCTTCTTCTTCTTCTTCTTCTTCTTCTTCTTCTTCTTCTTCTTCTTCTTCTTCTTCTTCTTCTTCTTCTTCTTCTTCTTCTTCTTCTTCTTCTTCTTCTTCTTCTTCTTCTTCTTCTTCTTCTTCTTCTTCTTCTTCTTCTTCTTCTTCTTCTTCTTCTTCTTCTTCTTCTTCTTCTTCTTCTTCTTCTTCTTCTTCTTCTTCTTCTTCTTCTTCTTCTTCTTCTTCTTCTTCTTCTTCTTCTTCTTCTTCTTCTTCTTCTTCTTCTTCTTCTTCTTCTTCTTCTTCTTCTTCTTCTTCTTCTTCTTCTTCTTCTTCTTCTTCTTCTTCTTCTTCTTCTTCTTCTTCTTCTTCTTCTTCTTCTTCTTCTTCTTCTTCTTCTTCTTCTTCTTCTTCTTCTTCTTCTTCTTCTTCTTCTTCTTCTTCTTCTTCTTCTTCTTCTTCTTCTTCTTCTTCTTCTTCTTCTTCTTCTTCTTCTTCTTCTTCTTCTTCTTCTTCTTCTTCTTCTTCTTCTTCTTCTTCTTCTTCTTCTTCTTCTTCTTCTTCTTCTTCTTCTTCTTCTTCTTCTTCACTCCATGGTTTGGGCATATCGCCCGTTCCGGCTTCATAGATCTTTCCAGCGTTTATTTGGGTCGTCCTCTGTCTCTTCTTCCTTTTGGATTATAGTTTAATACTGCATTTGGATATCTTCCATCCTCCATTCTTAATATATGTTCATACCATTGTTGCCTTCGTTCTGATATTTTTTCATGGATTGGTTCGCTTTCTAATTCCTTTCTAATATCCTCATTTCTTATTTTGTCCAATATTGTACAACCTTCTTAAAAATTTCATTTCTGCAGTCTGTATTTTATTTAAATCCTTTTGTGTTGGCACCCAGGTTTCGCTTCCATATAGTAAAGTTGGAATAGTCATTACCTTATAAATTTTCATTTTTGTATCCTTTCTCACTCTGTTTTTAAAAGTTCTTTGGATTGTCCCACATATTGCTCGGAATTTGTTTACTTTTTCTTCTATATCAGCATTGTTTCTAAAACTTATGTACATCTTAAATATTTAAAACTCGGTTTTTTTCTAAAATCTTATTTCCTAAAACAATTTTTGATCTTGCATTATAATTTACTTTAAAAGCCTTATTTTTGTTTTTTCTTCTGATATTTTAAAATTATACTTTTGTACTATATTATTTATAATATACATTGATTTTTGCAGTTGATTTTCATTCCGATGAATCAATATTTGGTCATCCACAAACAGCAGGGTATTAATATAAATATTTTATTTTATTTTGATTCCTGGGTCTACCAAAATCTTCCATTCATTTAGATATATATACTAAAAAGAGTAGGTGATAAGCTACACCCTTGTCTTAGTCCAGTATTGGTAGAAATATGTTCTGTTAACCTATCCCCAGTATCAATTCTTATAGCTGTATTTGTGTATATGCCTTTTATTGCATTAATAATATGTGGTGGGTAACCCTTACTTTCTAATATTTGCCAAAGTTTTGATCTATTTATTCTATTCATACGCTTTTAACAGGTCAATGAATCGATATGTGTTTCCAGATTCTTTTCCCTTCGTTTTTCAATTATTTAAGGACAAATACGTTATATGTACAGGATCGGCCTTTGCGGAATCCACTCTGCTCTTCTCCTATAAGGTATTCTGTAATAGTTTTCATTCCATTATTTAGTATTTTAGTATATATTTTGTGACTCGTGTTCATTAAACCTATCACTCTATAATTTCCATAGTTTTTGCGAACTAATTTTTAAATATATTTTTAATTAGAGCTATTGACCATGATTCAGGTATTTTACATTTTTTCCAACAATTAATTAAATGTAGTATTCTTAATTTGCACATTATCCCACTGTATTTTATAAGTTCTCCATTCATTCCATCTATTCTTGGTGTCTTTCGATTTTAATAGTGTTCAACACATCGTCTAATTCTGCAAGGGTTATTGGATCTAATTCTTGTTGCTTTGCTTCTTCTTTTGAGATGTTTTCTTGTAAATCATTTTCTTCATTACTAAAATACAGGTTAGTGTAGTGCTCTATCCATTTATCTTCAGATATTATATTTAATCTTGCTGTCTTTCAAGAAAGTAAATGTACACTTTCCGGGGGTCAATATCATGCAGGCGTTCTGTTACTAGAGAGTATGAAAACTAAATCAGTCACGTTCGTAGATGAATAATGTCGTGGTCGCCATTTTACCTGTTACTTCGAGGATTTCTAAGGCTATATCAACCCAGTATGAAGAAAGATTGACTAAAAATCACAAAGTAAGTTGCAATTCTCTTGCAGCTGAGCTTTTATCTACATGGCGTTGGGGACTATTCAGGAAACCGGAAAACCCCTGGAATTCTCATTTTAACAAAACCAATATTTGATGTATATAAGGCACATTTTTCAACTGCCCTCGTAGCTCAGTGCCAAAAAGCAGGCTGTGACAAGAGGCACGAGGGTTCATGGTTCGAGGTTGTTGCATATACTCTAATACCATATAGTAATAACTTAGCCGTAAGAGAACATTTTTAATTTGGTTGTTACTGCGTCTAACGAGCGCATACAATTTTTGGATGAAAATTTTGACTACAGTCTGGGGTTCGAACCTCCACTTCTCGGTTCCGTTGATGCAGCGTGCGTTTTACGAGAGCCGTCCTTTAGACACTGTTTATATACAAATGTAGCTTTTGGTTCTATTAAAATAATCATTCCACGTATTTCCCATTTTCTTTGATATTCTGGAATGCCATGTAGAGGCAGCTTATCTGCAAGACAGTTGTAAAGTATTTCGTTACAGAGTCTAACAAAGTAAAAGTTTTGGGAGTTCAAATGTAACTAGATGTTACGGTTCGAACTGTGAACCCTCATGCCGCTTGTCACAGCCTGCTTTTGGCACAGAGCTACGAGAGTAGTTGACGGACTGTGCCTTATATTACAGACATTGGATCTGTTAATTCCAATAGTTTTCGGTTTTCTTGCATAGTATCCATGTAGTTAATAGCTCATTAGCAAGAGAAGTGCTACTTGCTTTGTGATACTTAAGTCAATCTTTCGTCATACTGGGTTAAATAGCCTACCGAGCGGGATGGCTCAGGCGGTTTCATCTGTGGTTCGCATTCGGGAGCCCGGGTTCGATTCCCATGGACGACCTACCTGATTAATGGATTTTTCTGAGGTTTTCGTGGGTCGCCAGGCGAATAGTGAGTAGGTTAATTATATCCCCCAAATTTCCAGTCCTTCCGTTTTATCTCCATTATCATTTCACATCCTCTCTCATCTGGTGGTTTCTTTCAATGTACAAGTGTCGGCGGGTGTCTCGGCGGTGCATGACGGGATGATATGCTCTGAGGAAAACCACTTCCTCCTCCGGTAGGTCGGTTGCCGGTCTCAGCTCCTCTGCTGAGACCATTTTTGCGGAACCGCCAACCAGGGGCCTTTGGAGCTCGGATCACCTACCTGGGACCATTAGGGCCCGACTACTGGGCTCGTTGCTGTCCCGCTGTAGGGGAGCAAGTTCGTTGCCCTGGCCTGTCGCGGGAAGTCTCTATCAAAGTAAACTGTAGAGACCCTGCCCTCTGTACTGTCGTGGCTCCTTGGGTCGGCCGTCCTCTGTCTCCTTTGCCTCATCCTTCCTTCCGGGGGTGCCCCACTTGGGGACATAGGAACAAAGGGCCCAGCATGTTGGCCAACGTTCCGAATCCCCTCCGTAATGAAATCCTAATCCTAATACAGCCTTAGCAATCTTCGAAGTAGCAGATAAAATGGCGACCACGACAGTATACATCTGTTGACTTGGCCAATTTAATTTTCATATTCGCTGGTAACGAAACGGCTGAATGACACTGACTCGCGGAAGGTGTATATTCACTTTCTTGAAAGATAGTGCCACGTTTCTTTAGATAGGAGAGGGATCTAGGTGAATCAGATAGCTTGCGTCTTAACAACACCGCTTTGGATGTTCATGGACAAGTCATTATCGTATCACATCATCTCCCATCTAGTGGTCGTATGCATACGTTTTATTCCTAATAGAATGTTAACTAATTTGCACACATTGAAAGTCATAAGTAATCCACTGGGGTTTCCTTTCTTTTCACCTCCATCATAATACTAAGCACACAACTATGTTAACATTATTTAGTTTCCTAGAACTGTATTCAACAAGGTTTATGTTCATCTTTGCACTTGCTTTCCTTTCAAAACGATTGTTATTGCTGTATCATCCTATGTTGTGCACTTAATGGCAGTAAATGTCGTTGCATTTCTGATATCTTCATTTTCCTTTTGTCTGTTTCCTTTAAGAGGAAGCCTGTAACAAATAATAACACGTGACTTCAAATAATTCCAGCGCTAACTGACGAGCAGTACTGTAAGTCAGATCAGATACAAGGCAACGCATAAATATAGGAGCAAATGGGAATCCTGCATATAAGGAACAACAAATGGTCTCCGTAGGATCATAGTTATGACATGTCGGAGATATCTAAAGGAAACGAGATAGAAAATACGAGCATCCAATATAGTGTGCCAAATCCAACCTATTAATGTACGAAGAATGCTCTGCAGAATGATAATGCTGCAAATCACCACATTGACTACTAGTGGCAGCGAAGTTAGTTTTCAGAGATATCTACAAATCTGAGGGTGAGGCAGTGATAACCAAGATGATTCACTGTATCGTATTCCATGAAAAATTTCAATATAGGGATTTCACGGAAATACAGGATGTAAAAAAAGGGAAAACATTGTTAGGAAAATATTTCTTGCATATAGAGAATAAAAAATGGTATATGAACATAGGACCGGAATTTGTTCATTTCTATGGGAGAGCACTTTTTCTACAACTCTGCAAGAACTCCAGCAAGAGCACTGGTAGTTTTATAAACCCTCGATAATTTGTCATCAGTTCGTTACATTTAAGGAAGAGAAAGATAATAAAAGTGGCACTTGGAGACAGTGGAGATATCTAAACAGGTTACCAATTTAAAGTAGTTACTTTTAAGCTTTCAAATGTACACACATTCCCGTGAGATTCTGTAAGTTTTTCTCCAAAATCCTTATAAAAAGCTCTGTAAAATATGCAAGGCATTCATGCGCTTTCTCTCCCCCCCACACACACACACATATATATATATATATATATATATATATATATATATATATATATATATATATATATAAATATAAAAGTTATGCTATGTTTACTCATGTAAGAAAGTGATTTATATGCTCTTTACGTTACTCAAAGAAATTTATATGTAAGAAATATTGCAAATTAAGTGAACAGATTGAAATATGGGGAAAAGTCAAATACTTATTTGTGATAACAAACTATTGCGATGCTAAAAGGAGGAATCGTAACCGTTTAAGCAAGTTACGAGGGTGGGTCAAAAAGTGATACCTCCTATTTCTTTTTTCTCTTTTAATTGCAAAGAAAATTGAATCCAATTTACATATCTTGAAAACTACAACATTGGCGATTAATTTGTCACTATTCAATATAATCTCCGTCCTTTTCCACAGTTTTGGTCCACCTTTTAACTAGGGCATGTATTCTAGTGTGGTAAAACACACGGTCTTGCTTCCTAAGCAATTGACACACGGACGTTTACACAGCCTCCTCATCTTCAAAATGAATCCCACGATGTGCTTCCTTTAGTGGCTCGAACATATGGAAGTCTTATGGTGCCAGGTCAGGGCTGTATGGGGGGTGAGGTAAGACTTGCCATCCCAATTTCTCCATTTCTGCAGTGGTGTAACGGCTGTTGTGTGGTCTTGCATTGTCATGTAAAAGAAGAACATTCGCCATAGTTTTTGTTGGGCGAACTCGGCGGAGTAGTGCTTTCAGCTTTTTGAGAGTTCTGACGTATTGGACAAAATATATTGTGCATCCCTGCTCCAAAAAATCAATTATAAGCACACCCTCTGAATCCCAAATCCCTGCCGACCGCTGAGTTTTGAATTTTTTTTTTTTTTCGGTGACGTTGTATGATGCCATTCCATTGACTGCCTCTTTGATTCGGGTTAAAAAAAAATGAACCCACGTGTCGTCTACATTTACAATTTTTTCCAGAAAGTCCTCTCCCTCAAAATTGAAGCGCTGCAAGTGTTCGAAGGCTATTGTTTTCCTTGTTTCTTTGTTTTGGGCTGTTTAACATTCTTGGTACCCAACGTGAACAAACTTTTGAGTAACCCAGTTGTTGAATAATAGTCATCACACTGCCTTTACTGAGGGAGGTACTGCGACACAATTCATCTGTTGTTACCCGGTGATCACCACCAATGATGTTATCGACTCGCTGAATGTTGCATGGAGTCACTGCAGTCACCGACCTTCCGCTTCGTTTTTCATCTGTCAATGGCGTTTGCCCTTCAACTTCGTTACAGCGACGAACCCATCGTCTAACAGTGCTGACATCCACCGTTGCATCACCATACACATTTTTTAACCTTTCGTGAATGCGAATTGGCGTTTAACCTTCCGCAGTCAAAAATTCAATCACAGAACGCTGTGTAATACGAATGTGGATGTCAGCCATTTTGCAAAAGGATGCAGTGCTGCTACCTGTTGACTTAGGAAGTTACTACTGCAGGGGATTGGAGAAGAAGGTTTGAGGAATTGCGCCAAATTCAAAGTTTGCACATAACTTACTTATTTAAGGAAAAAAATAGGAGGCATTACTTTTTGACCCACCCCCGTAAATGGGTTTAGGAGTCTAAACTTGCTAGATGGTCTATCTGGAAAACTTTAACTGTTAAAAAATTAACATATTGTGTACTTTAATGAGGCCTAAACGTTAAGAGTTCCTTCTTATATAAAGATCAGTCAAATAAGGAGAAGCTCAAATTAAAGTAACAGTCGAAATATACATTTTAGTTTTCTTCTTAGTACATTAAACGTGCTTGAAGAAATAAAACGTAACGAGAATATTTCCATGTCAAGGGGAGTCGGATGGGAGAATCCTCTTGGAAAACATGTTTGCATCGTTGGAAGATGCTGAAATTAACAAAGTGTAATAATTAAAGGAATTTGTGTTTTAGTTATTTCACTCTCTCTCACTCTTTTCTGTCACAGAAGAGTCCTATTTTATAAAATTGTCCTTTGTAGATTCAGGTATTTTCAGTTGGAGGTAGAGGTAGATTAGGCTACGAAGAGGACACCTGGCACCTCGATCCGAAATTGATAATTTGTTCTGAGAGATCGGATGAGTCGGGCTACAGGAACGGGCGGCAGAGTTCCCGAAACTGACTAGCTTGACCATCCGGCTTAAAGGGGCTCATAGCGATCTGCCCAAACCACCAGAGGCTCCCTTCTTGCGGGAACAGGGGATAGCTCGACTTGGCAGTGGAGCCCCGAACGTCCACCCTCTACGGAGCTGAGAAGTTGATTCAACGCGCAAGCCTCTGCGTCATTTCCTCGACGTCAACCGTTACCACTTCGTAGTGGAACACATCACTCCAGCATTCACCTCACCGAACAACGAACAATATCAGAATAAGAGTAGGCGGTGACCAGCTGCTGAAACAAATCTCACGAGTCACTTCGGAACCATTTACCTCGGTGTGCTAAATCTGGATATGGAATTTCTAATTGGAATACAATACGTCCCCTTGCTTTTATAGGTAAGTGATAAAGTAGAATTTCAATCACAGTGGCTGGTACTTGGATGTGAACCTATGATTTCCAGAGCTATGGGCCACTTCAAACGTTACACTAATGCTTAACTAAGTAGTAGTTATTGACTTTCTTGCATATGATGTCTTCTTAAAAGAGTACAGATGACGTTAATCGTCAGGGATATCGACAAAGGCACCAACGTTATATCTCGGATGTGATGAACATGCAAAGCCATGTATGCCCAAGCAAACATGCACTTAAGGTATTTGGCATAGGCAAGATAATAACCTTCGTCCGGCTAGCTCGGGGCAGATGATATCATGGTGGTGATACTTTAACTGTTACATATATGTACAGCCATGTGTTTAGGTGCTCGCCGCGAGTGGTTGCACCCGCGTACCGCCGCTTGTCCCCTCTAATCGTGTCCCACTGCCGACGTGGACCACACGCACAGACGTACGCTGCCAATAATTCAGACATGAGATTCCTTTCTATTGGACTGCACTTTCGGTTGCCTAAATTGTACTGTAGTCCATTGTGCGTTGCTCTCTCACACATGTTTTAACTCTAGAAATCATATTCCTCCCATATTATCTGTTTCTATCGAACGCAGACATAAGTTTAGCCTCGGCATTGGAGTTAAATTTACTCCATTAGAGTGTCTTATAACGGAGCCGTCCTAAGTTTATATGACAATGTAAATAGAAGCACGTCTACGTGTGCGACATCATTAGCTATTTAACCTTGTAACTCTCTGCGGAAGAAAAATATAGTTCGCATATCAATTTTAAGGACTTTTACACCTAATGCAAAATATATAAACATCACATTGTTACAAATACAGAAGTCAAACATTAATTAATTAGTATTTTATTTGGTAAATGTAAGCGTAATTTGTATATATTAATCAGAGTGCACGCTGCACTTGCGCAGTTTAAAAGGAAGTGGGAAGACAATCAGTTTAAACAGGGCGGTTTTCGTAGACTATGCAAAACATCACAAAGGGAAACCTTTAAAAAGTGGCGAAAAGCAAATTAAATTGAACGTCTTTTGCAAGTTGTGTGAAAAATACCCAACCTTAGCATTTGAGGACATTGTTAATTTGTCAGCAGAATTAACCGGTGTTTCAGCGCACAATGCAGCTCCAAGCAAGGTTGTGAAAACCTGCGGGCCTTCCGCTCCAGGAAAACTCCGAAAAAGAATGAAGTCAGTTATAGAAGGTGAATGTGATGAATTTGTTAAAACTGTTATCCGTCACCATGTTCATAGCTTCTTTGAAAGAAACGATCCACCGCAATTACAAAAGTGTTTCAAGCAGTAAACAATGATCCCATTTAGCCGAGCTTTGAAATGCGAGCTTCTACACCATTTTTCGCGACATAGGTTTTGAATTTGTGAACAGAAACAGAAAACATAAATTGTTAAGAGTGAAGATATATTGTTGTGGCGGAGGAATTATCAAAGAAAAGTTCGGAATTGGAAATTGTTTAAGGAATTCGTCCATTTTCGGATTCTAAGAGGTACGCAATACTTTTTTTTTCAGTGCATGCCAGTACAACTTTCAAGTAATTTCCAAAGTGGCTACACGTAGTTATTAACACTGCTATTCCACAGAAAGCCCCGTGCCTTAATTTTTAATTTATAAATGAGGTGAGATTATGTGATGAAATAAAAAAAATTGAGTAACTGTTGTAAGCATTCAGTCACTTTATGGCGTACAAAAGGAAAAATAAGAAGATATATTACACAGTAGACACAGTTTTGCATTTAATCTTAACGTAAATGTGTTACCACATAAGCTACTCTCAAACATCGAAAAAGGCAAAGTAAAACTTTTGAAATTCGTTGACAGCGCATAAGCTCGACACGTGGTTGATAAAATGGCGCAACTATTCCCTCCAATCACGGAATATAGTACATTTTCCCACTTTGTTTACATCATCATTTAAACTAAGGACGCCTCCTGTATATTATGAATACTGTCTGCAATTTTATTTGCAACCAAATCATGTTTTAAAATCACTGGAATTTGATTATAATTTATTATTTATAACCAATAGGGCTCTGTAATTTTTAAATAACCAAAAAATGAGAATATTCTTGATATTAACGCCATTATTAAATAGTTATTACAAACTATTTTTTTATAAAGCTAAAAATAAATCTAAAAGTCCACTACTTGCGGAATGTATAAATTTATATACTGCTTGCAGCGGGAGAATAAAGTAGATGTAAACAAAACCAGGAGATCCTTAATCGTAACGCGCCTTCTCCACAATTTCCATGATGCCTCCGCGGTGTAAATAGTCCCTTGAAGAAGTACTGCTACCGAGGTGTGGAGTCTTCAGTTCGTTTTGCTAAAGTGCACAATAAGTGCGTACTAAGCATACTTCAACTATAAAAACATATACTAATAGATAGTTAAGTTAGTTTTTAATTAAAGAAAATCATGCTGCACGCGCATATTGAAGCTGAGAGGCGTATCCATTTGTGAATCATGGCGGAACTGGCGAGTACTGTTAAACATGAGCGCGGAAATCCTTTACGAAGTGGTGAAAAGATAATAATATTGAATGTATTTAACAAGTTCGGTGAAAAATTTCCAGAACTTGCTATCGATGAAGTGGTGAAGTTAACATTTGAGTTTACCGGTGTGTCGGTTTCCAGTATTTATAGTACACGCAAGCAAAAAGCCACATTCGGTGAAGTTTCAACTCCCAGCAAGAAGAGACCACGTGCCAGAGCAGTGTTGGATGTTGTCTGTGATGGGTTTGTGAGGTCAACAATCTGTCGAAAAATTCAGCAATTCCCCAAATTGCCACCGAATAGCGTTATTGTGGTGGACAATGGCCCCTAACACAGTGTGAGGTTAGAACGCATACCAAGCAAGTGACATCATAACATGGCTACAGAGTAAAAATATAATTTTCCACGTGGGTCATGTTAAGGCGAAATTGCTGGCAATGGTCAAGTCTCGTGCTAAAGAGTACGAAAAATACGTAAGTAGCAGTTAATTTTCATGGATATTAATAGTGTGCTTAGCTCAAAAAATGTGCCTTTAATGTCGAAAATTTATATTAATATTATATTTAGCGAAGCGATTAAGCGGTTGGCTTGAATAAATACGTGTTTTTTTGTTGAAAATGCATATTCATATTATTAATACATATTAATATTATACTTAACAATCGGTAACTGTACTGACATTCCAAACGCATGTGGACGCGGAGTGATACGGTACTTAATTCTCTCGTTGGACATAGTATCTATACGTAGTTGTATTTTTACCATGCAAGGCCTTCTAAAGTTTAATGGATTATTATAGATAGCATATGTCTACTGTTAAATGTACTTAGTCATACAAAATGCAATCTACTTTTAACAGTTTCACGACAGTACATGTAATATAATTCGTAAGTATTTGGGTTTAGAATCATACAGCTTCTGCTCATACACTATACGCTAACATAATGAAAAAGCAACTTCACTGAACAGAATTTAATGGGAAACTTTAAAACGTTGAATAATTACTTTGAGTAAGCGACTGGATAATGATTAAAACTCAATTATTAAACTTTAAAATTGACGGGATTTTCTTTGCTTTATTTTACCAAAACATTCTAATAATAACAGCAACCTCCAGCTTATCTTTTTGTGTGCAATTTATTGCTCATTAAATCTGGCTTTTAATTTTATAAAAAAAGTTACAAAAATAAATTATATTTTTATGTGTATCAGAATATCCCTACTGTTAGCTAGAGGCTAGACTATCTCTCGATATGAGGCTAATTTCAATGCTCTGGGAAGCTTGAGAGTTCCTGCGACTGGAGGATAACGGCTAACACCAAGTAGCCTATTTTTTCGACTCGTACGTGTGTTTGCTGCTACAAACCTTTTTGCATTATGTCCGTTTCTAGACATACGAGAACTCAGAAATCACTGTGTAGGACCTTGAAGAAAATTTAAAGTATTAAAAAATTATTTAAAATCTGAGCATACAATTAAGAGTAACATGTGCGAATGAAATCGTATTGAAACACTCTTAATTCAATTCAAATAATTTTTGAAAATTGAATATACCCCAGAAACACCATTTAAGAGTTTACTTTCTCTATTGCATACTTATAATGAACAGATGAAATATCTACTGTATTCGGAAACATACATTCTGACACTTGCTGAACACAAAACGTATACGTTTTTTTTTTTTTTTTTTTAAAAGGTGCCTATATGTCTATCTGTATATCCGTGAATAGTATCATAAAAAGGAAAAGTCAGGTAAACAAAATTTATATTCATTTCATTATCTTCCAAGGTAGCGTAGTGGTACCTAAAATGTTTGCCTCGCGTTCAAAGGGCCCGAGTTCGAATTTCGGTCAGGGTGCGTTATCTGGATAAGATTTTTACAGAGTTTTCCCTTACCCAAAGGAATATCAAGTCAAAGTTCTTTGGGCCCTGGATTCACTTGAGCATCATTTCACCCATTTCATTTATCGTCCAATATGACCTAGAGTTGGAGGACATAAGTTAAAAAGAAAAAAAAAAAAAGACTCAACCCATCCCAAACTATTTAAGTGAAAACGTTTCAAAAAGTTTGATTTGATAAAAAATGACTAACAATTTTAATTAAATTACAATACATTTAGAATGTTTTCATGAAAAATAAAGTATGTATTGAAGTTTATCAGGCCGCCTCATGACTGAGTGGTTAGACCGCTTGGTTCTCACCAAGGCGGCCCTGGTTCGATCCAGGGTGACCGAAGTGTGAGATTTGTGGTGGACAACATGGCGCTGGGGCAAGTTTCTTAGGGTCCTCAGATTTCCCTTGCCAGCATTCCACCGATTGCTCCATAATCATCTTTCTTATCACCTCATCTCTCTCGTACTTTCACTTTCGGCGATTGGCTGATCACTCATCACGGACACTCTTTCTGATCAGGAGATCTCTGATTCTCAACCCGTTGGTTGGGCCTCCAGGGTACGGGTTTCAGGGGTCCTATATTTGGCACCAGGAAATATAGAAACTCATTTACTGAAATGTCTGGGAGCAGAAGTTCTCTTTGAAGTTTTCTTCGTTCTGAATAACATTTGAATAACTGTTAATATAAGAAATAGACAAAATCTTGTAGAAATATAACAAATGTAGGTTTCGAAACGTCAAATTTACACCGTCATTTTTGTGAAGTTAGCAATTTTCAAGAATGTTTGAAATACTTATGAATTTCTCAAGTGGAGTCACAGTTTGTTTCGCCTTTTTCATGTAAATACGCAGAGTGGAATTCCAAAATCATCACGCCTCGATCAGCTCTTGAAATATCTAATAACGCTTAGATATTTCTAATTATACTTACAAGAAAATACGCAATAATAGCATTTCTACAAACTCAAAACAAATTAACATGGATTAGAAAAATAATCATTTTTAAGAATAATTTGTAAACGAGCGAGTAGAGAATGTTATACGATATATCATAGGATTTTTAATGAATTTAGTGCAAATGTGGTACAACTTGTTTGATAACTACTAGCATATTTAAGATCATAATTTATAATATATTTGTTACTTTCAGTGTTATTGTGAATGCTGTTTGGAGCGAAAAGGTTTAAATTTAAACAACTTAATTGTGTAATTAAACTCTATATTTGGTTTGTTGGTATTCTTCAAATAACAGCAGTAAAATATAGTAATAGTGTTAACAAATACTATGCCGCTATTCTTAATAATTGTGTAATTGCTAAATGAATTAAGATTCGTCGTTTTAAGATACTTCTTGCTGAGTTATAATTTTATGCTCAAAGCTCGGAAGGTAATATAACGACATAATTAAAATTTGTTAAAATTGCTACAAAATCAGGAGCAACTTAAACGGAGAACCTTCTAAAGTATGACGTTACCTCATCATCGTCGTTATCGTCATCGTCATATATACAATTCGGATTAGACAGTACAGATATTCCTTCTCCCTTGGGATTTGTATTCATAATGTGCCTTAGGAATACGGCCTCTCTTCGTCCGTGTCATATGCTCATGCCATTTATTCCTGTACTGATCTATCTTGTGTTCGGTTGAGATACGACAATGGATTTGTAGGAAGAATGAATAACTTTTAAAACTTCCTTTTCCTAAATTGTATTTTAATTCAATTAAAATCTTTTGAAATAACTCTTTTAAAAACTGAAGGAAATAATCACTTTTGTGAACCTTACATAGTCTTAAAAACAATTATGTTACTTTCGCATCATTTTATGCACCGCGTCCTTTCTGCCGACTAAAGGGTACGTATTAACACACACGTCCTTTCTCTACGAAGCTTAAACATAGAAGAATGCTAACTTTAGCCAATCTCGATTTACTGGTCCTGCTGTTGATATGGCAATTCAACATCTTTCCATTGGTCCACGTCACATCCCATTATAATTATGTTCGTTGTAATATTTAATACTATTTTTATAATTTTTCCTTCAAATCATTTTATCACACTATTTAACACTCAAAATAACATTTCTTCAAAATTTACATTAATTTTGTTGTTATTAAAATTGGTTGATATTCAATTTTTTTCTTCTATTTATCTGATTTCTTTCACACTTTCACTTGTTATCCTTAGCCTCGTTTCCTATCCGCTACAATAATAAATAATATTAAATAAAATTAAACGTAAAACAAATGTTTCAAGAGAATGGATCTGAAATTTCCTTCCCAATTACAATTTTAGCTCTAAGATGTTCTTGTCCACAAAAATGACTTTCGTTTTCTTTATGCAGATCTTTAAATTGTAGAATTTTGCCACTTGGTGCAACACCCAGACAGCCCTTTGTAATTTATCCTCCCTTTCTGAAACAACCTTGTTAAGTCTAAAAATTATAAATCAGCTCTTCTTGCCAAATTTTAGCTACGTCATTTATGAAAATCACGATGCAAGACCAAGTTTTACGAAGACATATAAATGAGAGTGTGCGGTGCTTAATTGCTCAGTCATTTGGGCCCATAAAATGTAACGATATATGTGCAGTTATCATCTTGTCAACTTTACAAGAAATATTTTCAAAGAACTGCCTTATTTGAAAACGAAGGCTTCCACGGACAATGTCAATGTCTTGGCCTGCCGACATAGCCACAGTTTATTTTACGCCCATTTTTTTTCTTTTTTCTTTTCTTTTTACATTTCCGGAGAAAAAGCTGGTCAAAGAGTGGGCAGAACATAGGCTTTGAGACAAAATAGGAAGGGCCTACACCAAAACGTAAATAATAAATTATCTTAAGTGAGACATCAAACAGACACACACACGGAGAGAGAGAGAGAGAGAGAGAGAGAGAGAGAGAGAGAGAGAGAGAGAGAGAGAGAGAGAGAGAGAGAGAGAGATACTGTACAGGCGCCTTACAAGCTATAAAGAAACCTGTTCCACCATTAGGTTGCGATATATGGTATTTTCAGGATGAACTGAAGATATATAGAGCATATACCGTAGCTCCTGCAGCAATTTCTTCCCTCACTCTGTGTTGGGGGCAAGTACCTATAATTGGTGCATTTACGATCCAAAAAAGGAAATAGAAATCTGCCGAAAGCGGAATTTTAAACTTTTATTGCTCTTCCGACGCTGTGATGTACTGTATCATTCAGATTTGCTTCATTATAAAATTACAAAGGAATAGGTAGCCACGAGGTAAACAAATGCGTCTCGCCCGCGCAAAATGATACATACAGTACAACAATGGCGGGAGTCGGCAGTACAACCGGTAGTTTCCACACATTTGGAATTCTGCGCGGTCGTATGGTGGGTGTTGAGCACATGAGACTACATTCTTTCTTCTTTATGCTTAATAAAAGTCTCCGCCTTATGCTGCTTGAGTGTCAAGCAAGTTAGGTACTCACCACTTCAAAACTTTTGGAGAATTTACCTAAATTGTGTCTTTTTGTAATGTTTTGAAACTGTGCTATTACTAGAAAGTCAGATACATCGAGGAATATAAACTTCCAGATGAAGAAATTATAGGTAAGATTCAGCGAAACCGTTAACAAAAAATCAGAATAAGTAATGAAGGGTTGTGAGCACCTAATTTGGGAGCTATATATTCATGCTATACAGAACCATCAGTGACAGCTTCTGTCCTAACGTTTATAAAGTTATCAGTCATTCTTGTATAAGTCTGATGTGTTTAATTTACATGTTTTTCTCTATTCATTCTTCAACATGCAATAATTCAAGCACTTACTCTACTATCTACTTCACGTTAATTGAGATATACATATTTAAAATGGTTTTATCACGTATTTCCCTATAGGTGCAATGGAAATAGTAAGATCTGTAAGCTTAAGAAGTGGTCAAATCTTTAAAGCGCTATGATCGCTTTGTGATACCTTTCGAATTCCCTTAATTTTACGTAAAGAGTGAAGTTTGAGTGGAGGATACATATTTGAACATTTAAGCCCAAAAAGGAATATCTGGATAATAGATAATCGAAAAAATTGAAGTAAATTAAAGGCCGCGCCTTCGCAGAGTGGTTAGACCTCTTGAGTCTCACCAAGGTGACCCAGGTTCGAACCCAGGCGACCGCAAAGTGAGATTTGTGATGAACAACACGGCGTTGGGGCGGGTTTCCTCCGGGACCTATGGTTTCCCCCGCCATGATTCCACCAATTTCTCTACTATCATGTTGCCTTTCATCCACATGGCCCTCATTCTGTTCATCTACTTCTCTCACTCCGGGGACCAGGCTGATCACCCATCCCTGGATTTCTCTCTCTGATCCATAATTGTGGCTGCCTCACCCGACGCGTGAAATGACATACAGAGTAGAGGACCATAAATGAATAGGACAACGTCTTATATCAAAAGAAGAAAAATAAGTAAACTGTGTAATTAAGCGAGATTTAAATGTTCTTAGATAAGCCCAAAGCTGTTCAGATAGCTAGTCTGAGGTGCAGCTAATAGCCCTTCTACAATAGAATTACTTATGCAGAGAAATAGTTTGTGTGATATCTCCGTGCTCCTGAAGATTCGTATTGCCTGTTTCCAGTAGGCTCATCTTTAAAACGGCTTACATAAGGATGTCACCCAGAAGTCAGTATAGTTTAGTCAAGTTGAGCCCAGTGGAGACGAGACGGGGTCGGCAGTGGAGAGTTTTTTAGTTGACAGTTGACATTGAGAGTACAGCTGAGTGTAGTGAAGAGTGCCGAAAGCAATTCAGTGTGAATCTATACGACAGATCACTTGTCTTGTTCTAAATGTGTGCAACAGTGTCACAAGTGTAACATATGCACTATACTAAGCACCTAGCGATAATGTTTCATTTGTTACAATATATTATTTTTCAAAACAAATGAAAAAGTGAGGTATTGCAAATTTGGAAAACCTGAACTTCAATACCAGTGTGGCATTTAACCGACTTTTCATTTGTGAGTTTACAGATAGACCGGTAGACAGACAGACAGACAGACAGACAGACAGACAGACAGACAGACAGACACACACACAGACACACACATACAAGGGTCTTTTTGTAAAAGCTCTTTTTGGAAAATTTCCAGTGAAATCTCGATATCAATTTTTGTGTGCAAACAACACTTCCTTGTGTGCTAATCCGCGGCATCAGAGCCCTCGCAATCCAGTCTAAAGATTTTTTGTTCTACCATTATCTCCTACTAGTCCACTAGCAATGGAGGACCAGCCATTACAGGATTTACTGTACTCTTGTATAAATTATCCTTTTAAACACTTATTCCTTTATCTACTTCCTGTCAATTGAGAAATTGCTTTATTGCTAATTTCCTTGGTATGTATAGGTGCAAGGGGAATACGGGAATACATTAAGCCAAAAGCGACAGTCAGATACTTTAAAGCAGGTTGCTAGTGATGACTTTTAAATTGCATTATTTTTGCATGCCTAAGTGATAAAGAAATGGAGACCTTCCCATTTGAGAAAAATATAAATATTGGACATTTCGAGCAAATAACGAATGTTTCCGAAATGGTTCACTTCACAAAATATATATTGTAATTTGGAATTTTTATAATGTAATTTGCGATGTTAAGCGAGCTCTAAATTTTTTTTGCTGTAAGATCTTGGCCAAATCTTACGGTTGTAAAATATATTTTTAAAATTAGATAATATGTGTTTTAAATGTTGAGGCGACATTTGTAAATGAATTTTAAATATTAGATGATTTGACTGTTTTTCACCAGGTAAATAATATCGAAGTCTAAGGTTGGAAGCCATTTAAAATGAACTTCCTTCTCGGGACGATGTTTTGTGATGAAATAATTTTATGAAGTTTCCAATTGCTGCAACAGCCGATGAATAAAGATGATCTATCTCTGAAACGAAAATGTTTGGTATATAGGGATGCAAGGATGTTGATGCTCTTGAAGGAAAGTCACGTTGGTAGGCCATATGAAACGAAATTTTTTTGCGTATTTAGCGATGAGACGATGGTCGTGGATTTGATTATCTCGAAGCAGTATTCTGAACCCGACGTTCTCAGCTGCATTGGAGTCTGGAACTTACCACAGCTGCTCTCGTTTTAGCATGAAGATCTACCTATTTTTCATTGTGTGGTCGCGGATTAGGAGCCATGATGGGTTTGTAAGAAGATTAATTAATATTTTATAGCTTTCTTTTGCAACTTATTTTAATGTAATTAGACCATTTATATCAACCCTTTGAAACACTGAACAAATAATCACTTTTATGAACGTTGATATTAATTATTTTTAAAATCAATTTTTCACATTATTAAACACTAAAGCTAATATTTCTTTAAAATTTACAATACTATTATGACTTTATGGGTTCGTAGAATTAAAAGTCCAAGTTGCAGATATTCAAAATGCTCTTTATTTCCGTAGAAACACACTTTGGTCAATCCTTACAGTAGCAGAATTACGTAACATACACAAATACAGCATTCAAGGTCATCTACCACACCCACAAACAAAGAGTTCACTTTCAAATCACAGCTGCACGAGTCCATTTACGACTATCCACTCAACTAACCGTGGCTTCCTTTTATACGTCCGTTCATGGTTCCAGAAGTTTGTGGAATGTTCTGTCACAATCAAGACGGAACCAGACGAAAGACGAACCTTCCAGTTATTTATCTTTCTCTTTATCTGTTTCGGCAAGCTTTTATCTCCCGCTGCACTATCTGTCTCTTTGTGCACGCCGGCCGCGCTTGTCGCAACAATGCGATCGGCGACAATATTGTTATTAAAATCATTCTTAATATTCAGTTTTCTTTTCTTCTATCTGATCACTTTCACACTTTCAATTGTTATCTTTAGCCTCGTTTCCTATCCACTACAATCACAAATATTTTAGATTTAATTTTATTTAAAATTAATGTTTAAGGCTATAGACGGATATTTTTAGGATATGATTTACCAGAAGGATAAAAGAGTTTCTCAATTTATTTTTAAACATTTTTATTTGAAACTACATTAGAAAGTAGACAAAAACACTTCGTAATATAGATGAATAAATAACTTTTGAAGCGTCCTTTTCACTTTTCCGTATTCAATTTTGTATTCTTTAATATTAACTGTTGCACACATAAACTTGCAAACTTGTTCCTTCATGCCTGTCTTCTATATCGTACACTGATACTTTCCTTTTTGCAAAACGAAAATTATTGATTTTTCCTTCACCATGGTGATTACATATTACTTATTTACTACGTCACATATAGCAGCCAATACAATCCATTTAATTATTTGATTAATTACATAATTTCATTTTCGAAACTTAATTTAAACAATTTAACACTTATACGTCGTTCAAAATAATTTTAAATTAAAAAAAGCATTATAAAACAAATTAACATTAATAATCCTTTTCCCTTCAGAGGCCGGATTAAAATAATTGCTACGCGGTTTCCCAGTTACGCAAAAGGCAATCAGAATGTAGAGGACTTCTAAGGACATTCTCAGAAAATTGAACATATACTTTTCATTTGTTTTTATCAAAATATTCGTGTCATATTTTTGGATGTTCCTGAACAGCTTTGTTGTTTGTTATTTACACTGATCTCAGACACAGACACCTAATCGCGAATTTCGATAAAGACGCGGTTTTGTCGTACGCATTCTCCTGAAGCACCTGGTGATTTTCTTTGCACTATAGATTCTTGAACAGGTTGACTATCACTTCAGTCAACCTGGAAAACATGTGCATTTCTTAAATCATCTTTCAATATACTGTATCTTGTAACCGCAGTATCAGGCAGCGATTAGGAGGCTTCGATATAATTCAAATCCGATAATTAAAAAGAAGATAAATTAATGAAAATGCTTTGCTAAACTAATATAAAAATCTTGTTATAATAATATGAAATTAGAATGGGTAGAGTAATTATTAAAATAGCAGTTGACTTAAAGAATAACAAGGGACGAATATAATTTAATATAGCATATATACTAGCATCCATGCAAGGAAGAGAGAATATTCTTGTAAAAATCTGTACACTTTGGAGAGACAGGAAGGGAGGTCCGTTTACTTTTTTGTGCTAGTAGAGGTTCAATGTCTGAGAACTATAGAATACTTCCAACCAGGAATGTGTTGGAACAAAAGACTTACAAAATGCAGTTGGGCATGAACGCTAAAGGGACTTACTTCGCTGATTTCATAACGATGTATATCGTCACAAACAACTCAGGGTAGGCGTTCCCCAACTCAGGGTGGACTGAACGTCAGTGAGTTAAATGGGGTTTGCAGACCAATGCGAAAATTCGAAATAAATGAGAAACCAATAATAATGTAACATTTGAGAAGGGTGAGCTAGTTTGGTCATGTGATAAAGTTAGAGAGGGAATCAGAATAAGGTTCGAACTGAATCGTGAAGTAAGAAAAAATTACTTTAAAGGTGATACTACGGCAGGAAGGACGTGTTCATGCGCGTTAAGAAGAGAAGCGAAGAGTTTATAAGTCTGAAGTGTAGGGAAGTTAAGAATAGCGCAACCAGCGTAAGTGGAAGCAGCATTAGAAGTTTATTAGAGCAAAGTAGTCGCCGCATAAAGAAGAAATAGAAACCGCGCGAAAGTAACTTTAAACAAGTAATCCAGGGTTTCAAGTAAAATTGAATTTGTTAGGAATTTTACTAAGAGGCGGTCACCGATCCAAGTCAATGAGCAAACTTAGTAGGAATTAAACCAAATAATTCTGCAACAAACAAAGTGTTATTAATACGACTGAGTTGCCAACAACCACCAAAATCCATTTCCTATAACCATTCACCTGAGGATATGACAACTCATAGCTCCAATTAGTCAATTTAACACTGGTATGCGGGTTTGCCGCAATCTGTGAAAAGATACAAATTAATATTTTATTAGCTTAAGCTTTTCATTGTTTTCAGAACATATAAACAAATATATTGTTTGTTTAACTATTTACAAATTTATTATGTTTGCTATGGTTTATTCATATACTAGTGAAGTTGGTGTTCTTATTTTAAATGTTACATTATTGTTATAAGATCAAATGAGACACGGTGTAGAGTAAAAGTTCGTGTAAGGTTGCTTTTCTTGGCAAAGCTTTTGCCTTACCAGCTGTTTCAGCAGCAAGGATAGAGGACCTGTGTTATTACGTCAATGTAAAGTAAGTAAATGCACTTGGAGTGCATTATTACGTTAGGAGGAAAGTGGGCTTTAGGTTTTATGAGTCTACCCAGGTGGTCGGAAACAGAGACGTATGGGCTCAACACGAGTGGTGGCCTATGCCCTCGGAGCGTGAACAAAACAATTTGAAGGTACGGAACGAATGTTGCACGCGCGCCAATTGCCCATTCACTCTTCTTTGTTACCTTTTCTACAGATATACTACATCTAGCTTCAAGCAAACTGAAGTATACTTGTCAAGAAAATCCAGTTTACTGGGATATCGACTTTGAAACTCAGCTTATTATAAAATCAATGATGTAAATAAACATTGTGGTGTATGTACTTCTCATGCAGAGGTTTGCTTAAATAATATTCTTATTTAATTACGAACACACCTTTGCATCGCACAAACCAAGGTGAGCAGGATATGATTGCTTGATTGATCAACTAATTGATGCTCTCTGTTCAAATGTATTATAGTATGCCCACGTAAGAAGAAGTTGGTTGTGTGAAACAATTTTGAACGTACTCTTCAAATGTGTGATTCTGCACCATGTTGCGGCAATATTTGTAGAAGAATTTAGTGTATGGCGTTTTGTTCTGTCCCGGGTTGCAGTGTTCTTTGACGATGCTGAAGTTCTTTTTTTCTTTTTTCTTGGGTTCGTCGTATTTGTTTTGAATTTAAACTAAAATATGATTTCCCAGCTAGAACATGTCGTCTCTTATGCCCAGGTGTGGTCTCGAACGGAAAGCTTTCTTCAAAGTCTCAGAAATTATTTTCCAAAATGAAATACAATATTCAATTAATGTTTAAATATACTGATTTTAATTCATTTTTAAAGTGAACAAAACACGTTGTAACATAATTCAATAAATAACTCTTGAAACGTCCTTTTTCTTTAAAGTCTCAAACTAAACGTTTTTATATCTCTACAAAATGAAACCAGCAATCATGTTCCCTTACGTCCATTTTCTGCAGCTTTCAGACTTAGAATGACGCGTTCTCTTTCCAGAGAAAATGACTGATTTTTTCTTCACCGTGGTAACTAAACATTTCTTGAGAAGTTATACGTAGCGAAAAGTACAAGTGCTTGTTTATATTTTATTATATAATTTCACTTTCTAAACTTAATTTAAACATATTAAAACTTAAACATTATTCAAAATAATTTTAAATTCCAAACAGCTTCATAAAACAAATTAACATTATTAATTCTTTTCCCTTAGACGCTGGATTAAAAATAACTTACAATTGGGCAAGTTAGCAAGTACCTTCTACGCCAAGCAGCAGAATGGGTTTGAGAATGGGTTCATACTTAAACAACGCACACAGTATTATTCCGCGCTTGACATCTCGTGAATACATGTAGGAGCTTCTCTGTTTTCCCCCAGTTATTTACTTTCCGGGACTATCAAGATTATCTTTATCCCTCAGTTTCATATTAATTACATGCACCAACACGGATGTTACAGAAGTGCATTTCGCTATTGGAATTGGGATTTCATTACGGAGGGGATTCGATACGTAGGTCACCATGCTGGGCCCATTGTTCCTATGCCACCAAGTGGCATACCCCGGGAGGAAGGATGAGGCAAAGGAGACAGAGGGCGGCCGACCCAAGGAGCCACGACAGTACAAAGGGCAGGGTCCCTACAGTTTACTTGTATAGAGACTTCCCTCGACAAGCCAGCACAACGAACCCGCTCCCCTGCAGCGGGACGGCAACGAGACCAGCAATCGAGCCCTAGTGGTCCCAGGTAGGCAATCCGAGCAACGGCTGGCGGTCCCGAAGTGGTCCCAGCAGAGGAGCTGAGGCCGGCAACTGACCTACCGGAGGAGGAAGTAGTTTTCCTCAGAGCATATCATCCTACCATGCACCGCCGAGACACCCGCCGACACTTCTACCCTGAAAGTGACCACCAGATGAGAGATGATGTGAAATGATAATAGAGATGAAATGGAGGGACATGAAATTCGGGGGATGTAATTAGCCTACACAGGTTACTCGAACCCGGGCCTCCCGAATGCGGGCCACAGACGAAACCGCCTAAGCCACCCCGTTCTGTGCATATCCCTATACTTGCAAACAAAGGAATTTACGAATTCAGAAGTGGATTAACAAATATTATGAAATATATTTTTGGTTGTTCACTGCAGAAAGCACCTTTTTTTGGCACGGCATTAACTGTTTATTAAAATATCCTATAAATTTGGAGCACAGGGCATGGTTTACAAAATTATACACTTTGCACTTCGATTTCCCCTTGTTCTGTGTTTTCACAACTAATCTGCTTTCTTGCATCCATCTTTCTTCCACACACCATTCCTTTTTATGTTAATATAATGATATCCTTAACTATGTGTGTCATTATGCTCAAACATAGGTGAATTCACTCAAAACTATCATTCTCCCCACCATCTGGAGGAATTTGCCATATTTGTGCTTAATCAGACTGCATTAACCCACTAGAACTCATCCATGATTATTATATAAACAACACCGCATTTGGATGACTGACCAATAAACAATGCGAGAATACCGATGGCTGCACAGAGATGATAATACTGTGACAAAAGACGAAATACGCTTTACACTGCTTTATTTTCGCGTTAATTGTTAGCACAATGCTGACTCAGTATTACCGTCTCTTTTACACAAATACTACGTCTGATTCGACACACATCTTTAATGTTTCTTTGTCTCTTTAGCAGGCACTTCTTCTGCTGCTATCAATCATTCTGGTGTACACACAGGTTCAATAACTGCACGCCGATTCTGAGCACAACTCCATTTTCTCACTAAACTGCTTCTCGTTGCCTGTCCCTCGGTCCGCAGATTCCTTACCATGAATTCGAACTTATTCGTGTATTGCTTTCCTCACCATCATGCCCTGCCGACTCCTCACCATGGAGTTTGGAACGTACACACTTCTATGGCCAACTCGGTCCACTGCCCCGACTCTTCCCCAGGGGCCGAACTCGTCGAAGAGCACTCATAACCCAGAGCACAAATTCTAAAACACTCACTACAATTACTCTCCAGGCCTCTCATTGGCTTTGTCTTCGCGCGCGGAGATGCCTGTAGAATTGGAAACCTCTCGAATTGCAGTCTCGAAAGTTGAGCTTGGAGCTGACCTCGAGGACGTGTCTCTACTGCTCCTCCAGCCAATATGTAACAGGAGCAACAATACCCCTACTCTTATTCCTCCTCCTATGGACGGACGGTGATGGCATATCAGTTCCCATCTCGATTCTTCTCCTTAAGAGAGCTTCGTGTTCAGCAATATGATAGTACATAGAAGTTAATGATTTAAGTTATACTCAAATTAAACGATTATTAAAATGTTATATTCACTGGCTTTATATATAAATAAAGGGGTGTTAACACATGTATTACAATAACGATCTCTCGTATTTGTATTTCCTTGAAGGTGTGCTGCTGCGAAGGCAAACCCTTGTTTGTTTACATTCTTTCTTTGTCTGAATTGAGTGTAATAGTCGCCACTTAACCGCAGCTCCGTTCACACCAGCGAAATAACGCCATCCATTCTCAGACTTCATCGCAGCTTGTCCACCAACACTTCCTTTAGATGCAAATCATGGCGACAACTGAACGACAGCTATCCCTGACCATTCTAGGAACGTATGTGACTTCCCTGGGGACATACTTGCTCAGATGATGTAAGAATATAACAGAATAGATTATCTACATCCATATAGGCTACTCAATTGTTCTCAGACTGAGAAAGAAACGGCTTCCCTCAATCTGGAGGGATTTTCAAGGATGATCCCGAATCGTATCATATCGATGCTGCTGCGCTTATGAGCTTCCTCTGGCAGAACTAACGTCGTCATAGAATTGCGCCTTGGAACCTGTTATTTACGTAGGGGAGAGTCGTGCAGTATCAGCCGGCATGCAGTACCGGCCACTATTGTGATTTCCCTTCTTGCCTTCATGGGGCAGAAATTTCCAGTAAGAAGTAGCAAGTTTGTGCATCCACGTGCTCTACAGTCGGATATCTTCTTCCTCTCTTCAGTTCTTTGCTCTGAGAGCTTGATAGTGGTTAGTGTAGTTAGTTGTAGCTCTTATATCAGTGCTATATTTGCGATCTCTGTAAACCAGTGAGCTAAACATTTGTGAACTGAGCAGAAATAGTGACATTAAGTGCCCATACTTTTGTATTCTTCTATTGTTCTATATGTGGCATTGCAATGTGTCACTGACAATCTATATTGTAACAGAAAAGACAGTGGCCGATACTGCAAGACACTTTCTACAAGCCTTATAAGTCTAGCTCTTTTATTTTCAATGTCATAAAGTACTATAAAAATAAAAATCTTTACAATATACTATCTAGAGAACATATCTTGAGGTAAGAGAATAAAATAGTAAGATTCCGATTAACCACCACAGTTACAAGTAAAGTAAAAAACTTAACCCGGCCGATACTGCACGACCTTCTCCTACTAAATTTTATTTTAGACATTATGATTTATATTGGTGTAACATAAACTACTGTCTCAGTGGTAATTAACAATGATAGGAGCTGAGTTAAAGCACGTAACTGCTAAACAACTCAGATGATTTTCTCATTACGGGTCTTTCAACAAAATGCCCAATCCAGTACTTATTGATCCCCTGAAGACTTCAGCTCCAGACGTCACATTAACAGTTAGAGACATCTTCAGGTCAAGAATTTTAATTTGAATCTTTAGCATATTCTGAACCGTTACGTTTTATATGTATTTTGACACCTCTGTGTTTGAAAATGTAGAGGTTCAACGCCTCGCTGTTGTTGCTGGTGTGGATTGCCTGTCAAAGTTGGTTGTTTTGACGCACTAATCATTGACATATACTTCTTATTTCTCTCCTTCTTCCGCAGGTGCTGTACGCTCTCTTAAGGCATTATTCACTATTTTTCTAGAATGAATGTATTATTTACCTCCATATTCAAATAATTATCAGTTGAAAATATCCACATTAGTGCAATGAAATGCCTTGAGCTTTATTCCTGAAATACATTCTTCGATTGAAATTTAGTGTTCACTTATTCCGTTGTGTTAATAGACCAGAGTAGGAACAAGGCTCAACAAGATCTTATAAAAATATACAAGTATTTGCCGGGAACCTAGTTTACTTTCGCTTACATGACTGTAATCAGGCATACATACAATATTTCCAAACAATAACTCAGCTTATACCATAATGGATGAGCAAAGTCTGCTGAACAAGGGTTTTAAATTCCTTCAAACATATGCTGTAAGACACATTACGATTAGGAAATATGAAAAAGTGACATAAAACATGGACCTCAATGCCATATAAGAGACTGCCTTTTAAAACAGTTAAAATTTAGGCTTAGTTGAAGCAATGACTGTGTACAAAATAAATAAAAAACTGCACTAGGATTACATTTGACATTGTTTTATTTTTACTTCGTCTACTGTTTACCCATTGTTAATAGAGGAAGTATTGTTCTGAATTCACAACTTCGACTCGAATATTGCATCAAAAATAGTATTTTGGGGACCCAGTAAAATAAAGAACAATCCGCATAGTTGTCCCTCTAAGAACAGAATATATCAAAATAGAGTAGTCAACTAAATATACAAATTGATATTGAAGTTCGTCTACCAAGAACAGGAATATTTTAACAAAATCCCCTTCCCAAACTGCACATGGCATGGTTTTCGTTATTTTTGACCTCTTAAAATGATTCTAACAATTTTGAATAATATATCAAATGACAATAAATAATGCACGAAAGTGTAATTTGAATTTTCTGAGAGTAACCTGCGAATTCATTTACACTCTGACTTTCGTATTTGTAAAACCGTAAGAGACGCATCATTTTATGCTAAAATGATGTATCGTTAAAGGACACAATCTATATAAAATAAAATGGTGTTCAGCATTTCCATGATATTAGTAACTGATTTAAGTTTACGAATCTTTTCTCAATTGATAAGCCTATGTTCATTTTTGTTGAGGTTATGCAAGGAGCATAACATGACAAAGTACACATAGTGATTACCTTTCTCTAAGTAATCTAAAGCAATTATCGATATATTTTTATTATACCTACAGTGACATCTGTAATGAACGTATAACTCGATTGTCAAAAGAGTGAAGAATCTTTGTAAGATTGGTTTGTAAGAGAGTGAATGGCGAAAGTCATGTGAACGCAATACTAATATTTTTTTAACAAATTTTGGTGACAAAGTTTTTATTTGTAAACCTTTGTACGTCATGGCGTTGGTTTGGCAAGGCTTCAAGAGTGGAAAGCGTCATCAGAAGGCATGAATCACGGTGAGAGGTTTTACTGTCATCGCCAGAACAAATTTTTATTATTCCTTGCTTTCATTACGAGTCGGAACACCAAGACAGCGGGTGGATTTGATTATAGAGCAGTGGCACATACATATTCATGGAGCAACCGCGAGAATTCCCTGCTTTTCCGTACCCTCCGGCTCCAACGCGTTCTTCCAGCCACTCTGGCTCCACTCGTGTGTGCTTACATGTGCTGCATAAGAAATATCTCGAGTTTGTTTCAATTTAATACTTTACAAAATATGCGTGACTAAGCCATTCTGGCTTGACATTCATGACAAGCACGAATTTGTGATACAACCTGTGTTCGACGGTAGCTGAAGAGGGGATAAAACCGTCTGCAATCTCAATTAAATGCGTTGTTTGTAAATTTGTTGATCTTCAAAAGATGTTATTTATACACATGTAACTTTTATGAACTGCGATTTATTTATACTTTCTGCACCACTTATGCATATGAGGTAGAGGAATTATTATGTTTCAATAAAAATCTTCCATTGAGCTGTCACCAGTAATTATGTATTTTCAGTCACTTGAAACTCCATCAAATAAATTTTTATAAGGTCTGCATGAACAAAATACTGAAACAGAAACTCGGATGGATACGAACGTAAATATCTTATTCTTATTTTGCTCTTGGCAAAATTTTCAAGAAAATTCAAGAAAAAAAATCAGGAAAAAATATTTCAAGACTGCTGCACTTGCCGCAGTACTGCGATGTTTCATATGCCTTACTGTTTTTAGGGGTTGTTGATATATTTATCTGTCACTGCATCCCAGAGAAAGATTGCATTGGATTGTTCAAAGGGGATTCGGCACCTAGACCAGAGTGGTCTTTTGTACATTCGCCCCAACGGAAGGATGAGGTGAGAGGAGATAGAGGACGGCTGACCTCAAGGATTACTACAGTACAGAGGGCGGTGTCCCTACACTTTACTAGATAGAAAGTTCTCGGTGGTCCAGGACAATCGTCATTCCACCTACCGTGGCCCAGAAACCGTCACGAGGCTGGTTTGGAGACCAGAGGCCGCCCTCCGAGAGCAAAGAAGACTCCAGCCAGGCTAGCGCAACTGGCTTACCGCCAGCCTATTCCTGAATCGGCCCACTAGGGGTCCATCCCACCGGAGGAGAAATTGTTCAATCAGAGCACCTCGCTATGCACCACCGAGAGTCCCGCCGACACATCTATCCTGAAAGAAATCATCAGATGAGAGATATGAAATGATAATGGAGATAAAATGCAGGGACAGTAAATTCAGGGGATATAATTAATCTACCCAGCAATGGCTTGGTGACCCAGGAGAATCCCCGAAAAAATCCATGGATCAGGTAGGTCGGCCACGGGAATCGAAACCGGGCCTCCCGAATGCGTGTCGCAGACGTAACCAGCTGAGCCATCCCGCTTGGTCCCAGAGAAAGAAGTCTAATGCTGTCAAGTCGGGGGACCAAGCTGACCATCTTACGGGACCTCCCCATCCTACTCGTCTATTTGGAAATTTCTCTGGAAACATTTGTTTAGTGTGTGGGACATCCATTACGTTCAGAGGCGTTTCCAGTCCCATATCCTCAATGAGGAGGGGTACAGTGTGTTGAAGAAATAATGCATATCACTGGCTGTTTAATGTTCCCTGATAAAAAGGGACCTAAAATATGGATACCAATGATATCACACCATTTTTGTTGTTGATGAGCAATTTGGTGAATTGTTGCACGTACCAATGAAGTATGTTCCGCAGATTCATATGGACACGAGTTTTAAATGAAGATTCGTGCCTAAACGAAGTATTACTTAGGAATACTGGATTATCTTGTAACTGTAGAAGTATAAAACAACACAACACAATATGGGATTCAACGTCATTCCTGTACAGCTTTTGATGCTCTGAGATACAGAATGTAGGCCTATACAAAATTCTGTTCACACTACTGCGGCTTCTGCTCGTGCAATACACGTACACTCATATCAGGATTGTGCACTACAACAGCCAGAGTAGCAATATCGTTTCCATTGCCAGTCGCGGTCTTTGTATCTCGTCGTTTTGTAGGAACCCTACTTCCTATTTTCATGAGTTTCATGCGGCTGTTGGTAAGGTATGAGTTGAAGGACACCGTGGATGTAGGTAGCCTTCAGCATACAATGCCAGAGTTGTGGTTACATTTCTGCGACATTCCGCAATAAATTAAATTAATATCTAGCTCTTCTTCATTACTGTAGACTAGCATGTTGAGTACATAACGGAAAACGTAACAAGCTATGTAAAACCTGGTTTAATGTAATCAGGAGACACTTTTGTAAAATAAGTATTCATTTCAGGTAATCGCTTTACGAAAGTATACAAGAATTGCATAAAAAGCAAAAACAAATGAACTTTTACTATAAATATACAGGTTTACACAGCATTGCTTTTTAAACCATGAATGAAGATTCAAATATTTGCATTTAGCTGCTCTATTATTTATGAAATTGTTGTACATTGACCTAGACTATTTTTTATTATTCATCCTCTCCATAATCCTTTAACGCTGCTTTTTAATTCTAAGTAACAAGAAAAGCCTGCTGATTGTTCACGAAAGTGTGCATGGAATATAGACAGAATCTGATTATTTTGAACACTCCTCACTGCCTTAGAAGTTCTGAAAATGCTACATTATAGGCTGTAAGCAAAATCGGCTGATAGAATTATGGGAATAGTAGGTTAAGTTTAGATAGCAGAAACCCCTGATATAAACATTAAGCAAAATTTGGAAGAGCGGGGGGGGGGGGTGAGAGGAGCGGCAGGCTGCTGAATATGAAAATTACCTATACTCGGGGCACCACGCTGAACAGTTAAAATTTTTTTAAACGAATGTTGAGAACAAGAGCACAAGATTAGAGACGTTTTAGGTATGAGAGCATTCTACGTGCAAGTAAACATTAACTGTTACTTCCCTTTCGAACGAAGCTATGCCAGGGATTTATACGTTCGAAAAAATTCATCGTCCTTCCCCGAGTTTGAAGCCATCGTATAAGTTGCTTAAATACACAATTGTACACAGTTAAAATAAAATGCACAAAAAATTGTTTCATGAGAAACAATCACATATTTATTGCTACATGGTGTTTTTATATGATAAATAATGTGCACTGGGCAGCAATCACATTCAAAACTGTTATATAACGAACATTTCAGCAAGTTAGACCTTTAAGGAACAAACAATAACAGAATTTATTCACAATTATAGTTTTTATTTACACACATTAAATGCGTCTCTGTAACATTTTAAGTATAATTATATACATTTTATTTTATACAGAAATTAACTTGTTACTGAAATTTTATAACCGAATTTTATAGCAGAGACTGATAAATAGAAGGCGGTAATTAAATTATCAATATGCTGGAATAATTTTTAATTAGTCACAGTGATTGAAATTACAAAATTTCCATCTTGTCTTTGATATCGTGATTATTTAATTATTTAAACGCTTCAAGTTTTCCACATGCATCCTAACCTTTGGTATCTTAATTCAACAAAATAGGGGAGGTTCTTATAAATCTACATCCAAAATCACCAGGTTAAATATATGATAATTTGTTCTATCTACTATAAAACGTGAATTCACATAATAAATATCTGTTGATCATATTACAGGAACCAATTTTAAATTCTTACCTCTATTTTCGGATCTATAAATAGACGCACTCCTGTTGAAACATACACAAAATTTAAACAATATTGTTTTTTGTAGAATTTCCCAATAAAATGTTGCTATTGCTGTCAGTAAAATTTGATATAATAGAAATAAATTTGAAAGTGTTGAGTCTGCACTGCCTTTTGTACCCACTAACATTTTTTAACGTCTGCAACAAATGGCCTTATTTCAGAAATGGTTTCATTATACATTTCAATATAGCAAGACAGAAAAGGGATGGTCAGGTTTTCAAAAGAGGTACTCTATATGCTGGTTTGTGATTCCATACTTCAATATCTCGAGAAATATCTGATCGACGGCACTGAAAAAGTACTGTCATGTTCATACTAATAAAAACAAATAAATATCTCATAAATAACTGATTCCAAAAAGTTTTTAAAATGAATATCGTGTTTTAAAGGGATCCTCACATCTTATTTATTTCCAATTACCAAATCCACCAATTATAATAGGTGTTACTAATAAAAGTTACAAGAAGGCGTGAGCAGTAACAGTTAATTTATAAATTTGAAAATGATATGAAACTCTTTCTAAATAAGAAAGCTTCACAGGCTGCTCTCAGAAGCGTGAGTAAATAATTTTATTTCACATTATTTTAATTACATGGCACATTATTGAAATTGTTAGAGGCATTTTGAGACAGTCAACACTAATGAAAAATATTCGTTTAACATATTAGTGTAATATGCGAAGATGTTTTATTGAATTTTCTTGCACTAGTTTTTGAGCTAAGTTATTTTATCTCCCTCTCTCCCTCACTCCATACAAACACGAACCTTTCTTTTTCTTTCTTTTTTTCAGATCCTGCGAGCCTCGACACAGTTTTGGCGAAATCTCGACATCGAATTGTGAGTGAAATGCAATACTTTCTCCACTGATTAGGCATGTGGTACAAAACGTAAAAACCATCTCGCATGATCACGTACATTTCAAGCTAAGTTAGCATATGTTTTGTTGCAAAAGTAATGATATACTCATCCGTTCAGGTAATTCAATAAAAGTAGGAATTCCGTAATATAATAATGAAAGGTTATAAAGTTGCATCTTCATCTCCAATTTCTGCGTGTCCCACACAGACAAAAAGTGATTTTTGTGTCATCAAGCGACCTCCCAATGCGTAACAATATTCTAACACTATTAAGGTGGTTTCTCGGGATTGCAGCCAAGTGATGTTTTCCTCCTTCAAGCTTTCAGCCATCTTAACTTTGTGGCCTTGCTTAAGGTTATACCGTTGTGAGGAGCCTGGTTCCTATCTATAGATAGAACTTGTGATTGGCAAGACGATTTTTGTAGTGATTACCTATTCTTTCTAATATGAGTTCTATAATCATTGCATTACAACGTCTTCCATATAAAACACAGAACTCGACTTAATGGCTTATTGGCCAGGCGTAAACAAAGCCTTTCTCAATGAACATGGAGGATGGAATCGAGCGGGATGGCTTAGGCAGTTTCTGTGGTCCGCATTCGAGAGGTCCGAGTTCGATTCCCGTGGCAGACCTACCTGCCCCATGGGTTTTTTTCGGGGATTTCCCGGGTCGCTAAGCCAATGCTGGGTAGGTCCGAATTTTGTGTACCTCCATTTCATCTTCATTTTCGTTTCACATCATCTCTCATGTAGTGGTCTCTTTCAGGATAGAAGTGTTGGCAGGAGTCTCGGAGTTGCATGGTAGGATGATATGCTCTTGGTAAAACTTTTTTCTTCGGTGGGGCAGTCTCCGGTCTCCGAACCCGGTCTGGTGGGGCCGTTTCCGGACCACAGTAGAGTGGGATGCAGGTAGGACTGACCTGCCAGTGAGTTTCCAACTGATAAAGTATATAGAGACTCCCTCTACATTGTTGTGGTTCCTTGGGAGAGCCACCCCCTATCTCCTATCGCCTCATCCTTCTTCCCGGGGATGTCTCACTTGGGGGCATAGGTAGTTAGTAGGTAAGTTTGTACCTCCTTGCCAAATCACCGTCTAGTTCAGTATGGAACACGCAGAATAACAAGTCGAGCACTTCTTATTAGAGAAAATACTATGTATTGGAACTATTATCAGTCGTGTTAGTTTGTAGTTATGATTACTGTTTTTCCCGCAATGCCAAGATGCTAATATCTAAGCATGGAGTTGTAATTTATTACAACTCTGCTAGTGAGATCGCAAAGATAAAGAACGAGAACCGGTATTTCGTTTTTTCCATTAGTATTTTGTTTAACTGTTATCTCACTGAGGTATAGATGTCCATGTTTCGCCCATTCTCAATGAAAAATCGTTACCATCTTGGTAAGCATCCTCTTCAGTGTTTATCATCCAGGCTTAGTAAATCATTTTTATTCCTTGAAAGTTAAAATTAAGAATTGTAAAGAGGAGCAATAATTCCCGACTAAAAGGCTCTTTATGTACCAACTTTCTTTCTCTGATAAATTGAGTTGTCTGGGTCTGTATAGCAAACAAAGCCATGCAGATTTAACTTCGGCAAGGCAGTAGTATTTGACTCGGAACAGATGTTAAATATAAAATAGCTTACCATAACCCTCATTAAGGATTAAGAATTTAATGTTTAACAGTGAAATTACAGTGTCGATTATTTTAATGAAGTCCTGTACCGAGAAACGAAACCAATATTCTTTTACTAAATATATGCCAAAGCTTCAATCCACTTCAAAATTTCATGTGGTGACTTAATTAATTCCGACTTCTCTATCCTCAACTTCTTAACAGTAAGAGAGCCAAAAGTTTATTACCATGAAGTCCAGAGCTAAGGTCGTAATTCTTTGTAGCAGAATGTGCAAATGCTACTCTCACCATCATCAGCGCACTGGAGCAGAGCCATTCTTGCAGTAATCGAGAAAGCTTTGCAACAGAACATCATCTAATTTCCAGAGCAGCCACCAAGCAACATTAAAACATAATCTGACATGTCTTGTGTAAAACTCTTAAAAGCTATGGCATGTAATACCTTGACGAATACATGTTATGACGTAAACATATATTAACTAAATGGCGTCAAGCTGTAACACGGCTAATAACCCTTGCTCGTGGTACATGCAGTCGAGTCATGGATGGCTTAGGTTACGTTATTATCCTCGCCGTAAAACATCTGCTGTGGTGAGAATTAAGATTGGTTATTTCTCTTCTTCTAAAAGCGAATAAGAATGTGCAAGATCCTTCTGTGGTCTATGGTTAGCATAATATCTTCAGTTGCATAGGTATCAGGTCCGGTTTTTGGCTGAAAGTGGAAGTGTAAAGAAAAATGTAAATGTGAGTGTGTGTTCTTTAATGTTTAAAAGTGCAATCAAATGTAACATATTAAACACTGATTGTAAAAGTATGGACATTGTTGACGACGATGAACTACCATTGAACAACCGTCGTTGGCGATGTACAAAGCCACCGTTACGACATGACCCAAGATCATAAGGATCATCAAGATCATCATGAACCAAGATCATAAGGAGAGGAAGAGAGTAACTTGATAGAGAGAGGAGCGAAAGAGAATGAGAGTGCGAGATTGAAAATGTATTTAATGCCCTTTTAACTGGGAAGAGAATTAATGAAATGGCTAAACCGATGGTTAGTTGAGCCCTGAGTCCATACAGCTTGATAGTTACACATTAGTTACACTACAGTTACACAGCTTGATAATTACATGAAATTAATCCAGGCAATTTGAATGGGATCTCTAGCCAAAATTTGTGATTAATAGGGTTAGGAAGTTGAGTAAAATTCCTTTTTCTCCCTAGTGTCTAAAAATACGATATATGTTAATTATGGGTCACTAAAGACCAGAAAATAAGTTTATTTATCCCTTTTTGCCTTTTTTTAGCTGTTTATTAATTTCAAGGTCCCTTTTTTAGAATCTTTATTTGTCCTTTTGCCTTTATAGCTATTATTAAAATTTCCTTTTTCAGTATTTTTGTCTCGTTAAACTGTTTTTTTTTTTTTTTACATTAACTTCTATTGACTATCTTTTTCCTGTTCAACAAGTCTAGCATAAATTTTAATTTTTTTTAAATATTACGCACTGCTAAGACTGACTACAGCAGTTAACAGGTAAGAAGACCCTTACAATTGTGTTAGAGTAATTAGGATTAGCAGAGAACCTAGTAAACCTCTAAATATCCGGCTATTTTTCTCCAAAAGATTTTAGTCGTAATTTTCTGTAATCCTAGGGTGATTAAGCCAAATATAATTTAATTGTATCTATTTCAATTTCTTTCCTCAGCATGTCCATTGCTGTTTGCTGAACCAGAAGAAGCAATTCTTAAATGTAGTTTTGCTCGTTCTATGAGTTGCGTGTCACTTGAATATCTAATTGAAAATTAATTTATTAATTTGAAGTTCACTTCTTTATGTCATAATTTCCCATGTTCCCTTTTGGATTATTTTAGGTCTTTTAAAAGTCCGTTGAAGGCAATTTATAGGTACTCAACTTCCTAGCCCTAGTGATTAGTTTGACTTTCTGAACACCATAGAACAAAGTTATACGGGATAACAAAGTTTACCCATGGTTAGCTGATTAAAACCAATCATATTTCATCATGAATGTGGTCTATTTAAGTTCAGCATTTTCCAAGAACATGAAGATTTTCAAGAACATTGCCCGAAACCAATCTACCAATATCTCAAAAATAGTCTTCAACGATTCTGATTGACATTTTAATAACAAATGAAATGCATATCTTCAAATTTCTGAGAATAGCCTTTGAAATCATATTCTTTCTGTAATTACTTTTATATAACTGCTAAATCGAAGCAGTTACACAAAATCTCACTGCACATAAATATAGATCTCAATTAAGTACACAATTTATGTAAAGAATTGTTGTAGAAAAAATTATTTTGTTTATTAACCACGAGAATTGCAAGGATCATGTCCCGATGCTGGAATTTCGTCCCAAGTGGCTTCTTTTATGGACTATTAAGTATGCTTACACGGTGCTGTCTCTTTTAAGCACACTTAAAAATCATTAGTCTGGAAGGGTTTGAACCAACGACCTTAGGATCAATAGATCAGCTCTTTACCGGCTAAGTTTTTGTAGAGGACAATCATTTTCGATATATTCGTTGTATTTGGTTTCACTTTTCAAATAGCTATCTACTTTATTGAAACGGAAAGTCGTTCGTTATTCTGTTTTTTGTTTCTTAGCTATATGTTAGTTTTATTAGCTACATAAAATCGGAGAATTTCAAACTATCACATAGCGACATGCTGCAAAAGTATACAGTATTTTCCTAATTGTCTTTTACCTTGAAATAAATGAGCAATAAAGCCATTTCTTCAAAGTTTTATCTCGTTTAGCATTAAGGAGATAGAAAAATAATTTTCTGTAAGTGCAATTTGTTGAAGACCTTTGAATATTATACACCGTATAGGTATATCTTTAATGCACTATATTTAGCTGTAATATAATTGGAAAGGTATTTCATTTTGTAAATTCCTTTTAAGGTTTATTTTTATTTGAATCGTTAAAAATGTAACAACCACGAGTGGAAATGTAGATGACCACTGTAACAAACAAGGTATTTTAATAGCAAGTGTTTGTGCTACATAAACCACGATCGTTAGTGCACAATGGCGACGGGTATCCGGAAGATGGCAAAACCATTAAGCAGTGTACTATCAGCACCACAGAGTGAAAGAGAAAGAAGGGGAGAGAGAAGGGGAGAGAGAGAAGGGAGGAGCATTTGTACGAAGGGATTATTTGGAGCAAAAGTCACTGTTTAAAAATGTTCAATACACACACAAAACAAACACGCTTGCGTGCACTCATTTTTGTTTTTTAGTCTCTAATGAAGGAAAAACTAAAATTTTGAATATTTTTCTGTCAGACTGCCTGTTTGTTTTTCACTGAAAAGGCTGTTTCTATTTTACTACGTAAATCTCTTCTTAATTTCCCACGGCTTTGTTTAAAAACCACCACTACATGTGTATATATACGATATTTATAGTTGTTTATATAATCACCTTAAACATCTAAGAAACTGTATTCATGCCATTTATTTAGGTATGTTGTTTTGTTTTTCCTTAGAGTTTTATAATGGCCTTCAGCAGTGTTCCATAATGCTTTATAAACATCTGCAAACTTTCACTTTGATGTTTCTCTCTGTAAATATCGTTTTAGACATTAAATAAATGAAGGGGTAGATTGAACGTTTTGTAAAAAGAAAAGGTTACCTGAACGTTTACTTGCAGTAAGTTAATTATAATTATACAGAGAGTGAGCAAATTGAAGCATGTGCACCCACCTACTCGCACGAACTCTGACCTCTTTTCTAGGTAAGGTTGCGCATTAAGCTGCGCGATAAGTAAACTTCAATTATAGAACCAAACATACATGCACCCACACTGGTAGTTAACTCTTAATATTCTCTCGTCTTGGGACCTGCTTATCTCTGTAACCCATTTCAATTAATTTTATACTTTATGAGGCATGCAAACATAAGTATGGAGCTTTTCAAACACAAGGGAGGATTTTAATTGCATTACTTTGTCTTTAAGATTCCAAAAAATAATGCACCTTGTAGCGGTAAGCTGTTAACAGATTTCCTGGAAACATTTTTAGTACAAAAGGGAAAATGTCATGTTCAAGCAATTGAAAAACTTAAAAAGTTATTAAAAATTCGTTTCTTTATTGTGTTTGAATGATTATATCTATACTGCAGAGCATAATAATAATAATAATAATAATAATAATAATAATAATAATAATAATAATAATAATAATAATAATAATAATAATAATAATAATAATAATAATAATAATAATAATAATAATAATAATAATAATAATAATAATAATAATAATAATAATAATAATAATAATAATAATAATAATAATAATAATAATAATAATAATAATAATAATAATAATAATAATAATAATAATAATAATAATAATAATAATAATAATAATAATAATAATAATAATAATAATAATAATAATAATAATAATAATAATAATAATAATAATAATAATAATAATAATAATAATAATAATAATAATAATAATAATAATAATAATAATGAAATGTGTAGTGTTTAACGCCCGCTTTTACTACATACGGCACCGCAGGCGGTGACACTGATGATATATGAGATGAAGATGGAGCACCGGTGGAATGAGATGGCGGGGAAACCGGAGGTCCCGGAGAAAACCCGCCCCAGCGCCGATGATGATGGTGTTGGTATTGGTACTGGTGCTGGTGTTGGTATTAGTGGTATTAGTATTGGTATTAGTATTGGTATTAGTAGTATTAGTATTAGTATTAGTATTAGTGTTAGTATTAGTATTAGTAGTATTAGTATTATTATAATGCAGCCGTCCGTTTTGTTGCTTGACACAGGGATTTTAATTCCCTCTTCTTTTTCCTTGTCACAATATTCAATCAGGTTACAATATGATTTCTCGTGCCTGGCGATATATGACACGTTGCTGTCCAGAAGATATCATTACATCTGAACAGATTATACATACACTGGACTCAACGTGTATGTACGATAAGCTCAGGTAAACATCTCTGTATTGCGATTTTTTTCTGATACGCATTCTCCTTTGTCATGTAGTACATAATACGGTAAGGGTCCAAACTCTGTGTGGTTGGAAGGAATATGTTCAAATTTACATTGAATAAGAATGGCAGAAGAGAAGGGAGACGAGTGCTAACGGCTAGATGAAGTAGTATTTCAGTTTGTTTTAATGAATGCACAAAACTGAACAGTGCAAATAAATGTCAAAACCACAGTAACCTGTTATACAAATGGCATGTAGTATCACATTTAAAGATGGCCTTTTTACTATAGTGTACATTTAAATTTAAGTTAACTCGTGTAACTCTAAGCTCTATGTACCCTGTGCCAATTTGAACATTTCATTCATAGTCCGATATGACCTAACGTTGGAGGTTATAACTTATCCTGAAAAATGAATGTCTGGTAACTCTAAACTCAATGTACCCTGTACTCATTTGAACATAATTTCATGATGAGGCTCTTGTTTCACGATCAATAATTTTAGCTGAAGTATTACTTAAGTTAGGAGGATGACTTGACGTTGGATCTTTTCCTTATCTTGAAAGATGACTATCAGTTAACTCTAAGCTCTATGGAACCTGGCCTCATTTGAACATCATTTCACTTATCGTCCAATATGATAATTTCACCCAATTCATTCATGGCCCGATATGACTTAACGATGGAGGACGTGTATTATAAGTTTATATATACGAGTATGTGTATATGTGTGTATGTGTGTGCGTGCACGCGTATGTATATATGTATGTATTCCGCTTGCTTGTATATGTTGCTTGCTTTAATTTCATATTTCTGGAATAATTTTGCCAGAATTCCTTGTGATATTTTTCTGTTATATTCCAACAGACGAGCCTCACTATAGACCATAAGATTTCTTTCACGAATAGCCCCTGTTGCCCTTCATCCACAATAAGCTAACAGTAGCTTGACCCTTGTAACACACAAATACTTAGAAACGAGAGCATCGCCACCGATGCTCATGTAAAAAACAATAACAAGCTCAAGTGACAATTTCTGTTTATACAATTATTGCCACACGTCACCAGCTTACTCTCCTCTTCACTCCGCTCCTTTCCCCGCAAACGCACAGAGCTTGGACCATAGCAGTACCTATCACTGCAGTCATTGCAAAGATCATTGGATCTGGCAACATGGGTGACTCATGTGCACTTTCATACACTAATTTCCTACTAAACAGATTCACTAACAGAGCAGATAAATAGTCATTCCCCTTCATTCCTCTTTTGCCTTCTGCTGGGCAGACAGTGCGCAAGGTACAGGTGGGCGATCATTCAACCGATTTTGGTGGGAGATGTGGTCAGCATCACGGCACTACCAGCCGGAAATTTGGCTTTCTTGACCTCAATTCGCTATCTATTGTAACTCCTCAAACTCCTTACCATGCTGAGTGGGCACCACTCCTATGCACGGGCAATCCGTGGCACAAAGTACAACAACCTAGCCCACTACGCTACGGCGCAGAATATCGTAATGCATACTTCAATATTAAATCATTTTATATTAAAATACGTTGCATATAACAAAGTTAACCAATTAACTTGTAATTTTAGTGAAGTTAAAGCAATGATTACTGGAAAGGATCACTTGTACGTTTTTAAAGGGCATCACTGTGTTAGTTTTTACTAAATATGAACATTAAATGGAAAGTGTTATTCAAATTAAAAACGAAGTTCCAAGGTGTTTATGCTTATAATGGGCGTCGCCAAAATAAAATTTCTAGCAAGATGCAACAAACAGCTTGGCGCATTAACTGATTAAATATATAATAATGATTATATGAAGAAGAAAATAAGCATGCGTTGCTTTCAGGGAAGATATAAGATAACCCGGGACACTGAATACTTTTCATACTTATTTTCATTTTTCAGTATTACTTATTAATTATACTACCTTTACAAGAGTAAGCATTATATTCGCTTTGTCTTAATCACGACAGAGCTGATTTCAAATGTTTTACATGTGCGATGCGAAGAAATAAAAATACATGTTTACTTTAATAAACATCTCTGTATATTCCAATATTTGTACAATCCTGCACACAGCAATTTCTATAACCCTGTGTTGGGGCTTTGATTTGAAAAAACTGTTAGTGATATGTAATTCGAACTGTAACTCTTCGCAATGAATTATGAATTGCTTTAATATGGACTCCCTTTTTAGTTTACGTCCTACAACATTAAGTCATATCGGACGATGAATGGAGTGGGAGAAATGATGCTCAAATGAGCCCGGGGTCCATAAAGCTTAGAGTTACCCGACATTCGTCTTTCAGGATAAGGGAAAACTTCGGAATAAACCTTATCCAGGTAACTCACTCTGACTGAGATTCGAACTCGGGACCTCTTGAACGTGAGGCAGACATTCTACCACCACGCTACCGAGGCGGGCAAATTTTGACTCCCAGATGCATACTTTTGGAATCTGCTAGTGGTAGTAAATAATTCTGCTAAATAAGGATATTGCCTCCGTAAACGAAAATCGAATCTAAGGGTGGAGAAGCGTGACTATTGGTCCCAAAATTAGTCAAATATTTCCATGTGAAGGGTAGCTCAGTTTGGCAGGAATTTCTTGAAAATATTTGTGTGGATCCCTGGATTTAGATACAAAGTTTTCGTTTTCTATTTAGGAGAGACACATATCATGAGCGGACTCGTCTCGTTCTCAGCTGCACGTAAACAAACGAAAGAATTCACTGCGGCACACTTCAATAATCCTCACACACTCTCACACAACTGCATAACTCCAACTAACAACTGACCACGCTCTAACACTCTTAACACCTCCAGCTACTGTTCTAGAATACGGTCGATCGTTCGATAACATTCGCGACGCAGCGAGAGAAAGACGGATCTATCTCTGTCTCTTTCTCTCTGTTTCGTTCTCACTCAGCAAGCGTCAAGCTCTGTGCCCACGCGTCGGCTGCGGCTTGTGGCAGCGGCACAACAATGCTTCGGTGGCAATATGAACCATTAAGAAATAAAGAAAATCAAGGAGCCAACGCGTTTACTTTTATACGTCCAAATTATTCTAGTTTTCATTACCTATTTCTTTTGCTTATACTTTCTTTTCTAACATTCCTCTTATATCTAGCTCATATCGCGACAGTAATAACTGCAGATTTAAGATGCATATTACTCAGTGTGTGTCCGTCATATGTCTCTAGTTAAGCAGTGACCTTCCTGCATCATCTACTTCGGTAACTTTCTATGTGGCTTCAGTTGCGCAATCCAAGTTCTGTGCCATATATCCGTATTGATATTAATTTTATATGAGGTACACTTTCATATGATTGCTGCTTTGTGGGTGGCCTTAAGTGGTCTTAAGTAGGACAGATGGCCTTAGCTACACAGCCTCCATCTTAAATCATCTGCGCTAATCAGTTTTGTATACTGACTTTGGTACAATCTTATGGTGCCATTTATTTTCCTACTTTATTAATTTATTGTTCAGTGAATGGAATATTAGGTCCTGAATGACATTTGTGGTAATTATCTAGAGATTAAGGGGAAGAAACAAGTAAGCCACGCTACTTATGAGTAATTTCTTTCGTTTTTTTTGAGTAAATCATTAAGCGCATAAACAGGAACATAATTTCTGAAGCGAAGATATGTTTCTACAGAACTAATGCACGTGATACATCAACAAGGAAGTTTTACACAATTTACAAGGACTTCTATGATAGACATCCAGGCAATAACTTCTTGGCTTTGATTTGATATGACCTAACTACCATCACAGTCCGGAGCTGGATAATACAAAACCTTGCTCGAAAGGAAAATTTTCTGAAACGCGTGACTATGTTTGAGACTAAATTATGGGTTTTCGAGAGCTTGAGGCGAGGTCTTAACTCATCTCGCAAGCGATACATCGAAAAGGTTGCGCCACAGAATCTGAGAAACGCACCTACATCGCCACGTGTCAGCAAGATCAGCGCTGACTTCATATGGCGCACACACAGTATGCATAAATCATAAGTTGCAATTATCGTACTCGGGTAGGTGAAATCGTTGTTTTGCTCAGATCACTCTTGGTGCTGGCATGATGAATAACGCGCCTGTCAGTGAATCAAAGGAAGTTCACGGGGTTATACTTAGAGGTGGTCAGCTTTGTTCTACCGGCGCCATCTGTCATCGACTCCATAAGATTTTTATAGGTGGTCTCAGATCGTAATCAGTTTGGATAAAGTTTGGTCAATTGAGAGAGTTATGAAACCACCTCAAGGGTGTTTACCTGCATATAGTCAGTGGGGGTTCACTATCTCACAACAAAGTACTCAAATGAAAAAGGATAATGTGACATCCAGCTTCTCTAAAGACAGCTCTATTCAAGCAGGTGAATTTCTCTATCAAGCTTTATGATCCAAAGCCTGCCCTTGACGTTTTTCCGAAAATGTCAGAAAATGTATTGCAGTACGGTAGCTCAATCTAGGTCGTTCCAGAGAAGAACCCTGCATTTACTGACTAATGCTATCCTCAAACCAAACGTCTTCTACTCAATAAGTTTCAGTAACTCAGTGTGCTAGAAATTGGCACCTTTTTCTAGGCCCTATTTGCTCTAATTACGACCCATTTGGACCAGGAAGAGTCACTGCATTTAGAAAACCTTAAAACTTTCCAAGGCCTGATCAAATATATTTTTGTCGAAATTTGCAACCTTCAATTTTATTAGAAGTGAAATAAAATATCAATACTATACTTGTTCAGTCATATCAAACGTTTATTCAATATAATATAATATGGCTATTTCCTCATCGTATACTTCTCCAATAGGATTATGCTTTCTATGCATCATCCTAAAGAAGATGTGATTAGGGGAACATTCGTCTGACAATTTAAAAGATAGCCGTGAATATCAAGCGTTCCACTTCTACGATTTCGTTTAGGATTGGGATTACTATGGGGAGGATTCAGCAGTGAAACCTGTGGTTTATTGTACCTAAGCCCCAAGTAGGGCATTCCCGGGAGGAAGGATGAAGCGAGAGAAAGCAAGGATTCACGATAGCGCCGAGACACCCGTCGGCACTTCTATCCTGAAAGAGACCATAAGAGGAGAGACGATGAAATGGAGATGAAATGTTGCCTGGTGACCCGGGAAACCCAGGGGGAAGGTATATTAGCCACAGAAATCGAAACCGAGCCTCCCGAATGAGGGCCACAGACGAAACTGCCTGAGCCATCCCGCTCGGCAGTGATAGTAATAATAATAATAATAATAATAATAATAATAATAATAATAATAATAATAATAATAATAATAATAATAATAATAATAATAATAATAATAATAATAATAATAATAATAATAATAATAATAATAATAATAATAATAATAATAATAATAATAATAATAATAATAATAATAATAATAATAATAATAATAATAATAATAATAATAATAATAATAATAATAATAATAATGGTACATAAACAATTAAACTAACACACATTGTTTTAAACTTCTTGTTTTCACAAATAGTCATTTATTTTAGATATCTTTCTCTCTTCTATACTACTTTAATCCTGTAAGATATTCATTTTTGGGCCAAAATTTAGTTATTAATATGGCTTATTCCTATACGCATTTCATAGTAATAAAGATGTCAGTTACGTTAGAATTCGCTGATTACTGTGTTTTGCATGATTTAGTGAAATATATTCCACATTCTCCTGTTTTAATTTCTCAGATAAAAGAGAATATGTAAAATAGCTCGTGACTCGCTTATTAATTGCAGCACGATAAAAATGCACTTAAAACTTGCTGAACTCTCAACAATGAAGTTCAACAATCTGAAACCGGGAATGTGAGGAAGTCGAATCGTAATCAGTCACCTGAAGAATTATTTCAAAATATGTAAAATTCAAGAACCCCTTAGACGTATTGTAACATATACAATAAAGAGTATTCTATGTTGAGTTTAAAAAGAAAGGGGATAGTTCCTTTGGATTGTAAATTTTAAAAGACACTACCAATAATTTTCCCAGAAGAAAGATACTGAGTGAGTGAGTGTGTGAGTGAGTGAGTGAGTGTGTGAGTGAGTGAGTGAGTGAGTGAGTGAGTGAGTGAGTGAGTGAGTGAGTGAGTGGGTGGGTGGGTTAAGAGCCCCTCGACATCTAGTTCATTTGGACCCAATTAAGTAAACGATGTTCTATTGGTTCTGATATTTGTTTTTACTCCCATATTGATATTTATGTGGAAGTTCTAAGCTCTATCGAACTGTTGTAAACAAGATGTTATATATTAGGATGCACCCGTTGTCTGCTTCCATGGTACTGACTGCGTGGATGAGTATATCCTGCTTATTTTAGGCATAACCAATGATATGACTATTCAAAACTTACTGTCGAGTGACTTTAAATGTTAACAAACTCGTCCAAACTTCTTGTATCTCGAGAACAGATGTCATTGAGCATCCAAAATATGTATTTTTGAAAAAAAAAAACGTGTTTTAATTTCTTTATTTTTCATTTACAAAATGAACTAAACGTTCACTTTGTTTCTATTAACATCACACTTAGAAATATGATGTTACAATGACATGACACTATCTAAGGTTCAGCAAGTTAGTCAAGAGTCTACTTCATGTTAAATGAGATAAACATTTGTATAAATGGTTTTATTAGAATATTTCGTAAATACAGCGAGAAGAGAGGAATAGGCCTAAGAGAGAATCAGTTCTTTTAAGAAGATTTTGAAAAATATAAATTTTTTGGGTTATATATAACACTTGTAATTAATTACTGTAAGTAAGTAGTAGAAAAACTAAATTGTTTTTGATGTTGCAATATTTGATTTGTAAGTTAATCGTTGTGAACACGTATAGGTTAAGCTAAATTTACAATTCATTTATCAACTGTCATGGTAACAATGATGAAGCAGGCTATTAATACTTCCGGTTATAGTTTTACAGGTTATCATTACTTATGGTACCAATAGGAAATGACGTAATATACAAAAACATACTAACCTAAAAATGGGTTATTAATGAATCCTTAGCAAAATGTACAAACCTATAAATTATTTATTGATTGAATTATTAAATGTGCAGTTGGATATCTTAATACTAAAAAGCCACTCAGTTCTTTTTATTTCGTCAGTACATTTTTAATAGTAATGTCGCTTATTTTTATAAAATTTTACTACTTTGTAATAATCATGAAAAATCGGAAGATTCAATTCGGCTATATGAACAAATAACCTGAAAACCAAGAAATGTGTCACTTCAAAAAAGAGTGGAGAAGGACAAAAATTTTTTTCCATATAATTTATATGTAGTTTTTCAAATGTTCGCATTTAAATTTATTATTTTTTAATGTGCAATAAAATATAGAAGAGCAATTTTGATTTATTATTTATTTTTAAGGTTTTTTCAAGTATTGCAAAAAGTAATTGTCTAATCACGAACTTTACTTATCAGATCTCGAATGCTTGCAAATCCTTGCCTGCGGGTCTCGTATTCAACATGCTTTCGCTACCTGATAAGTATCATGCACAGTAGTTAATACGCAATACACTCGTACTGTTCTTTTATTTAGGAACTTTGAAAAGTGTATAACCAGTGAAGACTTCGTAGGCATTAAACATTTGGAATACAATCCTGCTTATTAATACTACTGGTAGGTGTATGTACACTATACATAAAATATTTTGGAATTTTCTTAGAATTAGGCATTTAAGGTAATATCATATAGTGTAATTAGCTTATCCTTTCATCTGACCAACGTTTATTCTATCTCTACGGCAACAACTTAAAATTATGAGACGCTCTCAAGGACCACTCTTTGCTTTGTTCATATCTTTTGAATTAAATTAAATATATGTAGGTATTTTGTATATAATACAATCGTTGGTTTTTACTTTCAGTGTAATACTTATAGGAAACATAGTATTCCAGCAAAAGGATCGTTATTGAGGTTTCATGGAGGCTACTTGAAACCATAAAAGGTATTTAGTAAAGCACAGCTGTGTATGTGTTTGGGTGCGTAAGTGTGCGGAATAAACGAAAGAGTCCATTGAATACCGAACTTGTTTTGAGGTTTGCAACTACTTCTTATATGAAATTTATTTTATATTTTATTCTCTCAAAGATAGATTAAAGCTTTTCAAGATATTTTCATGGAAAATAAAATGTGTACCTTCGAATATTCTAATATTTTAGGAAAAGCCTATGAAGCCCCAATGACTTTTGTATAAATTGGTAAACCGTAAAAGGTAGGCAAAATGTTACTGCAAAAAAATATTTATCTAGTTAACGCACTCGGTTTATGTGATATAAAATTCATATTTTTGAAATGCAAATCTCTTTTTGTTAATAATTTGAACGTTTAGGTACTTATTTAAAGTTTCAATTCGTCTTTTCCTTTCCTTCTCCTTATAGTAATGCAAAGTGAAAGGAATATCAAAGGAAACACATAGTCGTACGTTCTTCACAAATCAAGCAAAAATGAGTAAACGGTAATTATGGTTTATCTACTTTGAAATAAGTTGATGGAATAATGAACTTTTCTAAGAATAACAGTAACTGGGGAAAGTCATTTGAATGCATTACACTGATGAGCTCATTTATCCATTGGTTGCTGATCACTGGAACTTAGTTTCTGCTGTTTCTTTGTTGGATTTATCGGATCCATTGTTGTTTAGGAATAACTAGTGTAGTTGTGTGCTTTAAAAATTTTCTTTTTTTTCTACATATTTTATGAAATTTCATAACTTTTTAAATTCATCTTGCAATAGAAGTTATTGAAAGCTAGCGTATAATTAAAAATGGGATCAGGGAAAATAGAAAAGTTCATTAATGAAGACGCGAAGTGTGCTTTCCTCTGTGAATCGCAATCCCGATTTGCTGTCAAAGATATCGTAATGATCGGGTGACGACCTGCAAATTTTCATTCAAATCAGCAATTAATGCCTTAGCTTCGTACATCAAGAAACCAGAATTTTCACTGCAAAAACAATAAAAGATTAGCCGGAAAGTCTCTCATATTTATTAAATTGATTATAAATTGATGACAATGTAATAGAGCTGTCATGGGCAGAAGTTCTTGGCAATTAAGAGGGAACTGCACATGTTGGTGCCATAGTAGAAGTTCTTTGGTTCTCAGGAAAAGCCATCCGGCCTCTTTCCATCCGCCCACTCATGTCAGCTAAATCTTAGACTGACAGAAAACCTGCAACAGTCAAAGTTCCTCTGAGGATAAAATTAATTATGGTATGCCTGTAAATCTTAATGTGTTCTTTCGGCAACTTAAAACATGTGATCCGATTTCATTCCCTAGATAAAATCTTGAGATTTACACTCGAGACGAAGAGCAACAACTATCCTGAAAAATGTGTCGTCCATTAGAGTGCTCATATTAGATGTAGGTAAGCTGCGAGGCAAGCCAGAAAACCTGCCCAATCACAAAATCAACACAAAACTGCAAACATTTTCATATTTTAATTTACATTAAACGGGATAAATATCTGTATAAATGCCTTCGTTTCATATTAATTTCCTTGTAGTACAGTGGAAATGTGTGTACAATATTTAGGCGGTAGTTAAATCTTTTATAGCTGGTCGTTATGGGATGACGATGAAATCCCATTCTCTTTGCATGGCAAAGAGTTAAAAAAAATGGCTAACATCACAAAAATGTATTTGACTTAAATTATGTGTTTTAAATTATCGGTGTGTTAAGATTTTATCTATCTCTTCCGGTTTAATATAATGGAAAAGAAGTTATTCAAAATGAAGGGGTCTTCGAAGGTTATCGCCGAAGAGTTCAAGATTCACGTCTCATTCGTCTTTAAGATGTCTTAAACGAATGTTATTTTAATAAAAATACTTGAACTATTTTGAAGCATTTCCTATGTAAACTTACACACAATTGTTTCTAAAATTGCTTTATTATTTTTAAATATTTTATGCAATTTCTTCTTTATAAGTGGCTCCTAGTATTTATAAACTGGAGGCAAATTCTATCTGTGATCTCTATACATATATCTACTCCCTGCTAGCAGTAAGGCAGCTAAAACTGTGAACTTGTGGGAATTTCAAATAAGTAATATGTACCAAATTAATTAAAAATTACTTCTAAAAGTTATTTGAAGTATGCACAGAGCTTCGGTAGCCACAGGAAAAACAGAATAATAAATGTTTAAAATGTTTATTCTTTGAAAGTTATTACATTACATCAAATGAATCATCCATCCTAGGCACTTGTATTTATGCAACAGAGAGATAAAGTTTTACTGAATACCTATATCGCCTCTGTTATCAAAAACTACCTTCATCTGTAGCTACATATGTATTCATTCCTGTGGCTAGCCGATGTTCATTATTAAATGATGCAAACATTTAAAGATGTTTCAGAACAATTTGGTCACATTTGGAGGCAGGGTGACATATTTAACTTCTTCGTTCTAGGACATTTTCACAAAGGTTCGATTTTGTAGATTAAGCTTCAGAAATCTCGTGCCATAAGATACTTTTAAAGTTTAATGTTCCTGTCATCTCTATCACAGAGGTTAATCTGAAGCTATTACTGAAGTTTCATAATGCGTTTTGGTAGGAGAAGATTTATTCTTCATTATTTCTCAAGCGAATCGAACACATTATGCTAATTTCAAATTTTTTTCTTTAAAACCTTCACGGGTGCAACACCTAATTTCAGATCCAAAACCATAATCATAGCCAATAGACTCCACTACTTTGGCGTCTTGTGACTCAGTGTGTTATAGAACAATAATCCAGATTTATAGAAATAAGTTGAGCTGAGATATCGATTCGTAGCTTTCTTTGCATCTCGTAGCATTTTAGTACACTTTTAGCCTATAAAAAGCATTTAACTTTGCTGAACAGATCATGCGCAATATTTCATTTCAGAGTTGAACGATTAATTTAACTTTCCTTCACGCGACTTTACAATATTTATTTTAATTACATGCGTCTCTTCGATTATTGTGTCGGTCGTATCACTTCTTTAATTATATATTCTTATCATTTTTGATCATATTTAAATTAGTTTCATGGTTAAATTATTTATTATTCTTGAAGTTTGTAACATCAACTATAAAACTGGGGTAGTCTTCATCGGTACCGGGTATATTTTTGAGATGGACTCTGGTCTGTTACTTTAGTACTTTTAACTAATAATTGAACTATCTACAACTACTGAACAACTTTTTCTCTGAGTTCCAAGTTTTCCTACCTGGGTTCTTAAAGACCATGGTGGACCAAAGCCACACCTTCTGGTGGGGGATTATGTGATTGATGTATTAGTATATTTTAAATTATAGAGAGCGTTAAAATGTAAATGAAAAACCAATTGGGCAACTTAAAAAATCAAAATAGTCGAAAGAGAATTAGCCGCGTTTAAACATAAGGAAGGAAGGTTAAATGATGTTCCATCACCGTCTTCGAGAAATGAAGTAATGTTTGACGAAATCCATGTTGTAAGACAGCTTAGATTAGTGAGCCTGCAGGCAATTTAACCGAGTGGGTGCACCGTAACTGACACATGAACTGGGTATGACCAAGGTCTCTGTTTCACCATGGATCTCCACCTGTAGCCGCAAAACTTCATGGTCGTATCCACCTGTCTCACCCCCAAAAGATTTCTTCCTGGATTAAGCATTGGAAAATTTGGATCTAAACTACAAGGAATTAAAGTTTCAATAAAAATAAACATTTTATCTAATACAATTTGTATTAGAAAGATTTAGAATGATTCTATGATAAAGCTTACAAAAGTGCTCGTTTCTCTTGAAGGGAGAATTTTTGCTTTTGCTACATCTTGTAGACATATTACATTTCACTCAAAAATGAATTATCGAAATCAGCTTAAGTTGCCCCCTGAATCCAAAATTTGTGTGGGGAGGAGGTGTTTGTATGTGAGTACTATAACTCGAAAATAAAGTGTCGGAAAAGTAACAAATTTAGTAATTAAGTTTAGTGATAATTCAATTTACCATTTTGGCAGCTTCCTGTTCTATCAGACTCGTGAAATTCAGGTTCATATCTGCCGCCATTTTATTATTATTCACGTCAAAAGTAATTATGAGGGAGATAAAAAAATTACAAAATTACACATTACTAACACAAGGAAGATGTTAATTGTACAATTGCATTGCGATAAATTGAAGTACTGACGATTTGAATTATGAATAGATAATGCGTGTGCCATGAAAAATTAATAATATAAAAGGACAATGAAGTGTAAAGGTTAATCAAACCAAGTCGGTTTGATTAACCATGTCCACGTGAAAGCATAACTGATATGTGATTGATTCTGAAATAAAGACGGTAACAATTAAGTGGCAATTTTACCTGTGGTAAAGTACAGCATCTAATCTTGTATCTTATCGTATTAAACGTTCCAATGTAAGCCCTGTTGTAGATTTATTTGGATTTATTAGGAATTAAAGTAGTGGAACTTACTTGTATTTCAATATCTCCAATTTTCGTAAGAAAGTTTTCCATTGTGATAGCAGCTTTACAATGTTCTTCTAATACCAGGCAAAAGTAGCTGATTACAGTGAATTTTCGTGGCTTGACTTGAATTGACCGGGCCTTTATTTAATAATAAAGTTGGCCATGGAACAACCATTCATATATGGCATTTTTAAGGTTGCCACTGACCCCTATTTTAGTTCTTCAATCAGCTGTTAATGAGCATTAAGTAGATGCCATTACCACAGAATTTTATGATTCATCTTCCAATTTCGGAAAGAAATATTGTAGTGTTGAGCATATAAACTTCCTTTCGTATGTTCAAACTTCTCCTAAATTCTGTTATAAAAAACTACTCTTAAATCGCAATATACCATTTCTCAAACATATACGGGATGGAACAATGTTTGTAACATTGTTATAGTTTTGTGAAGTGGCATTTTTAGAAAAGCTGTAAGATAACGTGTTTACATGATTGTGAATAGGCTGTGACTTTCTTAATGATTTTTTTTCATTTTTTGTTCCTCTGGTCTCGGAATGTACAGATAGATGCTTATTTTAACTATAATTTAAATTTATTAGGATGAAATTTAAACCAATAAAACACATTCATAACAAAATTAATGGTGCTATGTTGTAACATATGAATTCATTTCAAAAGTTACTCAAACTTTCCTCCATTTACTGCCAAATAATACCAAAGTCTGCCTTTGAAATTAATTTTCCACTGTTCAGCAACACTGTTTGCCTAATCATTTGCATTTCTTGCCCAATTCCTCACTTTAACTCTTCAACATCTCTTGCTCAGTCCTTGTAAACCCTTGTCTTCAAATATCCCAAGAAAAAGTCTAAGGGGTTCAGGTTAGGAGATCTTGGCGGCTATTGAATATATATTCTTCTGCCAATCCAACTTCCTGGAAATTTATGATTTAGGTAATTTACCACCTGCCTTCCAGAATGTGCTGGCGAGTAGATAAATGAGGGTTTTCTTCCACTGATAGTAAAACATCAAGATTGTTATCATGTGGAACTCGTTTTAGCCTTCTAGACTTTCTTATTTTTAACACTTACAGTTTGATTGAATTTTTTTAAATTTAGCTTACCGTACAATGAGTAATCCTTCATTCTGGATCCATTTCATTAAACAAGACACAAACCTATTCTTGGTTCCTCCTCCTTTCACCATATCCGATCATCACTAGTATTTCTATTTGTTGTTCCTCTGTAAGTTGTGCCATGACTACTTTCAGGAAGATTTTCAATGGAGTAAGCATTGTTGTCCTTTTGTTTTGTAATTTTACGTCCTCCAACATCAATTCATATCGGACGATGAATCAAATGGGTGAAATAATGCTCAAATGAGTCCAGGGTCCATAGAACTTAGAGCTACCCGACATTCGACTTTAAGGAAAAGGGAAAACCCCGGAGAAAACCTTATCCAGATAACTCACTCTGACCGAGTTTCGAACTCGGGACCTCTTGAACGTGAGGCAGACACGCTAGCATCTACGCTATCGAGGCGGGCTTGTCCTTATTAGCTCATCTTTTGTCTGTATTTGTTCAATCCAAAGCCACAAGTTGAAGTGGCCTACTGTATTGTTTAATTTTAAATCTACTCAATTTGAAGTAATGATACGTTTCCCTTTACTCAGTACATATGCAGTAAGGTCCTAATAAATTTAAATTGCAGTTTGAAACGTATTTACTTGTATGTTCTGAGACTTGAGAACTGGAGGAGTGCAGAAAAAATAAGTATTGCCATTTAATAAAAAAGAAAAGAAAATTTCCACCCTTTATTTGTAATTAATAGGGCCCGGAAGTTGATGACATAAAAGTTCTCTAAAAATGAGCTATAAAATGCCCTTAAAATATAAAAAAATGCACATAAAATCTGAAAAAATGACCCAACAAAAATTAACAATTTCTTTCATAATAATAAATTAATAACTCTCACAGACAAATAATGTATATATGGTTCGAATAACCACATTTTAAAATTAACTTTCTTAGTAAATAATGCAATTATTAATACTAAATAATAAATAAATTCAAAATTCATCAGATCATTTTCAATGTTTTAAAATGTGAAAAAATAGGTTACGTGCCCATTAGTTAAAACATACCTTACTTAGCGGTGCAGTACACCATCATGGTCATCTTCAAGTTATCAAAAGTAAAGGAACGGCAGTTGTCAGCTAAAACTGTTTTATACTTTGTGAAACTTCTCTCCACTTCTACAGATATTATAGGTGGGTAATTGAAAAATACTATGTCACTGTCTGTTAAATCCTGTTCAGAAATATCAGTTCTGAAGAGTTCTCCTGACAAGATATCGGCAATCTGACAAACTGTTTGGTATTCTTTATTTTTGTCCAATACAAATTTTAGTTTGTCCAATTTTGTCCTCAATCTCACCTTTTACATTTTGTATCCTCTCTTCCGCAATCCTCACTAACTCAATCGACTTATCTAATGTCATGCAACTTTCTTCAAGGCGGGTTATGGTATATCCGTCAAAAATGCAAATTTTAATTTAAGGAAAGCTAATTTTCCTTGGATTTGAGTATCATAAAACAGATCCTTTGGGCTTTAAATTGCCTTTGAATCTACCCTATCAAAGCTATTCATCATTTCTCTCACTATTTGAAAATTGTCACAGTGGTATATACATGCATTTAACCAAGTACCCCAGCTTGTTAAAATTCATGCCGGGGGCAAAGCTATATTAGGGGCTAGGACGCTGACCTGTGTTAATTGCAAGTTTACAACACTTACAGAGTTACTATTTCATAAAAGATGATATAAATGAACTTTCGATCACAGATTATTTTTAAAAAACCCAAAAAGTCCATGGGTCGGGATCAGGTCGGCCATCGGAATCGAACCCGAACCTCCCGAATGCGGGCTACACATGAAAATGCCCAATAAATTCGTAAAAATGAAAGAAAATGACCGGGAAATGCATCTAAATCTTAAAAAAACTGTGGAAAACATGCATTTTGATGACCTATAAAAACCATATATGGCTAACGTATTTGTTCCAGAATGCACTTAAGCATCATCTGTGACTACTCAGACAAAAGATGACTTTTCATCAAAATTCGGGCCCTAGTAATCAGTAATATGAGGTCATCTTGATATCTTGCAGCTTTTCTAAAATATATCACTTCATAGAGATGCAACAGCGGGGTTACAGACATTTTCCCATACTTTTTACTCGCCCGGGTTAGAGATAACATAATACTGAGTTTAAGAAAGGGTGTGACACGAGTTTTAAAAATTCTGGGTTTCATGTTTACTTGAAGTAACATTTACAAGCGTGAGTTACACATGCAAAGATGTATAACAACTAGTTATTTAATGTTACCTGACAAGATTACAGTGCTGTCTCATTATAAGACACTCATTAGCAAGTCTCTTGTTTAATGCCATACTTTTTCATGGCGTACTCTTGTCATGCTCACTTGCAGGTCTCATTTGACGAAGTGATACACGGATTTCGTCATCGAAATCAAAGAAGCGCATGCCATCATAATAGCCCTAGAGAAAAAAAGAAAAGAAATTAAAACAATCGCTCGGTATTTGTGTACATACACATCATTATCTTTCTCTTCTCTCTTTCGTTTCTTAAACGGTGATGATGTCATTGAAAAACATTGAAGATGTTTCGAGTTTGTGTATGACGTATTGTTCCCTGCTATTTCACGTGGTGACGAATTCTTCTCCTTTGCACATAATTATCTACTTCTCGCGCATACTACCATGTTTTACGTCTACACCTTCTTATGTCATTTCTTGCAAGCACAGAGGTTATGAACTAAAACTGAACACTCAGTGGTTTTGTTTTAGTTAATCTATAGTTAAATACCCTTATGAATTTATTAGAAGACTATTTTGCATCCCCATTGATGTTTCTGTAAATCAATTAAATTCACACAACTTCCTCTTTCGTTTCTTTTTTATTCGTTCATAAAACATATTCTTACAAGGATTGACTTTTCTCTTCAGCTTTGAAAAGTGGGTATCTGACCCAACACTGGATTCACTCTTATCTCTTACAAGTATCCCGATAAGCGCTCCTACAGAATCACTGCCCTTTAATATAACCTATAATTTACAAATTTCTTAGATTTAGTACTACAGTATGTGAATGCAACCCTCTACAAACTGCAAACTTCGCATCAGTAATGCAATCATCGTTTGTACTTTTGTGAAAATTGTTTCATTTGTGTGGCCCATTTAATCTCTGTGACTTTGATCTGAGAAACAGTTAAAGTTACCAGTATCTCATATACTGCAGGATTTTGTAACTTATATTTTATTCATTTTTATAATGAAACATACTCGAACTTCACTAGACTCTGGGAGAGCTAGTGATTTTAACTTAACTCTATAATGCATGAATTATTTGGCTACGTAAGTCACTCTTGCTGTAATTCATAAACCAGTTTTTATTTCGCTTTCTGCGGTATTTCAACCCCACGGTCGTCAAAGTGATACGTAATAGACTGGCCAAATGCTGTATGCAGTGGAGATCTGGGGGGGGGGGGGGCACAGAGGTAAACAAAGAGCTACTAGGCTTACCAAGGTCAGCACCTAGGAAAGTAGCTTTAGTAGAATTAGGAAAGATAAGAAGAAATGAGATAATAATTGAAAGAATAATAAACTTTTGGTACAGGTGTTTGGTTAAAGAAGAAAGGGAAATTATGAAATTATGCATGAGACAGCAAAAAAGATTAGAGAACCTAAATAGTTGGTGGGCAGAGATAGGAGGAATTATGGGAAAAAATAGGAATGGGAGATATATGGAGATTAGACGAAAGGAATACATGCGTTGTGGGTAAATTAGTAAAATGCAGAATAGAAGATATAGAAAGACAGGAAATATGGGGAAGTCCAGAAAATATGAAATCATTACAACTTTATGAGCAAATAAAAAGAAATTGGCGACGAGAAACATATGTAGATTACTGCAATAAGCAAGTGAGAGAAGGGTTAGCATGGATGAGAACAGGAATAATATTTCTAAGAGGGATAAGAGGTAGGGAAATTGAAATTTGTGAATTGTGTGGGGGGAAAAGAAAGCATAGAACACTATGTAACAGAATGCGAGGAGGTTGCAATATGGAGAAAAAAAGGTTTGGGAGAAAGTAGAGAAGAGGATAGTAGCTATAAAAAGTTAACGGGCAGGGAGGAAAAGAAGGTAAGAAGTATTGGTGAGTTCTTGCAGAAAGTAAAAGAAAAATGGCCAGAAATGTAAAAAAAATTTAAGAAAGGAAGAGGAGGGGGAAGAAAGGGACTAACTAAGTAAACAAGGAGGTATGGAGGTTAAGAGCTACCTGGTAGAGAAAAAGACCAGGGTGTCATGCAAGCCAAGGTAGCAACAAGGTAACGACAAATAAATGTAGCCAAGAATTGTAAATTGTAAAATTTTGGAATATGCACAATAAATATGATATATGATATATGATATATCATATCATAATAGACTGGCCATCCATTCAAAGCTGAACATCGTGAGTTCGAATCTCGGCAACTGAAGTCAAATATGCCTGTGATAAAGGTTGGGGAGGGTCGATGTGAAATATTCGGTGTGATGACTCGCTTGCATGTTGACGGGATATCATTTGACTGCAGTTGCTTGGATTTTGCCTGTTTATTATAAAATACTATAATGTCACTGTAAAAATAATATAATATTTACAATTCAAACGCCACAAAATTTTGTGTTCAACTGATAAAGGCCAGTACAGTATTATAAGAAAAACAGCACTAAAACATTTCTCAAGCTGAATACAGCCCAATGTTGCCATACTGCTACACCATGCATTAATGGGCTAAGAAAAACTCCTATGTCACATGCCTCACCCCTATATTCCATGTAAGTGGAATTTCGGAAGCTCTTGGTTAAAATGCAAGATTGTTGACCACATAGATGGATTTCTCTTATAACATGTTTAATTTGTAACAGTTTCATTTCCGGCGAAAGGAGGAAAGATATCCTTGGTACTGAAATACCCCACAGGAGAAGGATTCTATTTCCGGGACGCTGCACTATCAATCATACTGTGGTGTCTGACAGCCAGCTAACCCAGTGCTTATCCTGACTTGAATTCTTGATTTTGGAGACAATGAGGAGTTCTGTGTCACGTATGTGTTCATAGCCATCTTTCAAACAGTTCATAAACACGGTGATTTAGAGCCGCGAGGCCATAGGGCATTGAACCAGCAATTTTTACTGTCAAGTTCCTATTAATATTTCTTTTCCGTGCATTGGAATGGCATATCGATGTTCTCTTCCACGAAACTATCGCGACATTTGTTCCCCCAAGTTTGTATCTTCAGTCAAAGCTCATATGTCGCGTTTGATGTTGCAGATCAAACTCGATATTTTTAAGAGTGAAACTAGTTCAAACGCAAAGATACACATATGTGGACTTTCTTTCCCATAAACTTAAGCCTGACGCGACAAAATTATATACAAATTATAATGATTCATTAAAACTATATAACTCCTTTCACATGCCAGTGTTTAAAAGTGTTATATAAACATTATTTACACTCTTTATTGACATTTAAATAGAATGCAATCATTTCTCTACATATTGTAATTAGATTTTAGAGATAATAAAATCAATAAGTCTGATATATTACATACTAATGAAAGGTAAAAATATTTCAACGATACCATATACCAAGATTTTCGTAAAAGTTCCTTCACCACTATCATTTAGATGGGAAATACTGCATTAATATGTATTTCCTCAAAAGAAGCGTAGCTGTAAATATTAAAATAACTTCCATTTGTGTTATGAAACACGTGTATATTGCGTTTCCTGTGAATAGCCTCTGAAGTCTTTTCCTTCGTTGAAGTGTAGTGTGATTTTGAAATTGGGAGCCTTAAATGCAACAACAATGCTGGTGTCATTAAAATATATAATTTATGTCAGACAACGATTTATGTGGCATTAAATATTTTAAGATATTCGCTGTTGTTTAAATTTTCCAATACCTTATGATATTCTTTCTGAAATTTCAAGCAGCCATACCTTAAATATCTTATGAGGCACATTTCTAAACCAGCAGCTACTTTATAAAACATTTTTGCTATCTCTTCATTCAGCACGTAGGTCAATGAAATGTATAATATGACCATTTGTATAAGTGTTTATCTGGATTAACATGAAGAAGTTGGAAAAATAATTTTGTAAAGAACATCATTTGGCTGTATTGGCAAGCTTGATTTCTGAATCAATTCTGGTCTTAAGTAACCAGTAGCCCATCATTATTTCTCTTACTTTCAAATACCACATAACATGTTCATTCATTCTTATGTTCGTATTTAATACTTAAAGATAAACTGGATATATCAGGTACTTAGAAAGATTGTATGAAGCGGTCGTTGAAGCCAGAACAATGTATACAGTGGAGGTATCGCGCACATCAGAGATAGGCACACAATTAGACCATATGTATGGATTGTTTTGCAAAGAACTATTAGGGCTGCCAAAATCCGCAGCAACAGAAGTGGCATTACTAGAGCTAGGTAATACAAAAAGGAGGGGAATAATAATAGGGAGAATACTGGTATGAGTGTATTAAATGGCAGAAAGGGGAATTATTGAATCTGTGCATGAAGCAATAGAAAAGCGTTAAAATATAAATAGTTGGTGGTCGGAATTAGAAAGAATGGTATCGAAGATAGGCATGGGAGCTTTATGGAGAGCAAAGGAGTCAAATCATAGTGGTTTTTGGAAGAAAGTGAGAATCAGAGTAGAAGACATAGATAGGCAAAAATATGGGAAAGTATAGAAGAAAAGAAAACCTTGAAACTTTATAAGCAATTAAAGACAGAATGGGGTAGGGAAAAATATATAGATCGATGTGACAAAACATGGCATAGAATGGATGAGAGTAGGAATAATATATCTAAAAGGGTTGAGAAGTAATGAGGTAGGGATATGTGAATTTTGTGGAGATGGAGAGAACACTGTTCATTATCGGTAGAATGTAAGGAGTTAACAAATTACAGGAGAAAAATATGGGATAAGAAATGGGACAGCGTGAGCAAAGAGGTAGTGGCATTACGCATGTTAACTGGGATGGGTGAAAGGAAAAATAGATGTATAGGAGAATTCTTATATAGGTTAAGAGAAAAGTGAATTAGGGTAAAGGAAGCGAAGGTCAGGAAGAAATAACACCAATCTGCTCAGGAAAACCAAAGGCTTATAGCCAAGGGGACCTGAGTCAGCAAGTAAATCTTGGGTCAGCAATTTCATGTATAATAGTGCATGTACGATGTTAAAGTCACTGCAGTGAAACTGTAATAGAAACTGTACAAATAAATATCATATCATATGTTCGTAGTTTTCAAGTTCTAATACTTTTCAGGTTATGTTCTGAAATGTTTCTTGTGGCAACTGAATCCAGGGCTGAATCTTACCTGACGCTAAGTGTGGCTTTGACAAATTTGTTGTCTACCATTAATAACACAGTCATAATATGACTAGAATAAGCGTTTTTGTGTATTTATAAATCATAATAAAATAGACCCTTAATTTTATAATCTTCGTCATTCATTCAACGCTTTATGTGTGGATTGTGATTACGATGCACCATTTTTTTGGAATATTATTTTGGCATTTGTTTTACAGCACCATAAACATATTATAGTTTCCTTGGCTTCTGAGAAGTACGGCTGAGCAATTGAGGGAGTGCTGCTCACTATTTACATGTTTAGGCATTAAGCTCCAAATTTATGGACAATTTCCTGTGCTGGAGTTCATTGGACCAGAGATTCTGATGGCACGCTCATGATAACGTGATATGACAGTCGAGGTGCTGTGGAAACCTGTTCTAGATGCGTAGGCTTTTACTGCGTTTCCACGAAACTAGAAACTACTGCTTGACCAAACTATGTTGTAAATTATTCCTGACTTGGAAGTAAAAACACATTTTATCTGATATTAGGAATCTCCAAGCTGTCTCCCGCATCTCAGATGACAAGAAGTGAATCTAGTGATTGAGCTGTTAACTTCAGTCGAGCGTATTTCATACTTCTACTAGTCAGTATGTTCATGACTACTCAACCGAGGTAGCGAGAAATAACATACCGTTTGTGACATACACAAACAACTTCCCTTTAATCAGTATCGTTATTAAACTAATGTACTAGTACATGTCATTTCCATCTTCTGGAAATTTGAATTTGGTCAGTTGATTTACTTTATAGAACATGTCACTTATTCTCTTTCCAGACACAGTAGTTGTAAATGTTAAGCTTCCTTCTCTTTATTAGATAACTTCAACTCTTGTTACTCCACTCCTACTCTTTACTCTAGTAGTGTTTGAATTGTTATTAATAAGGCCTAGATATTTAGTGAAAGAAGAGTAGTGGCCTAAAAATAGAAAGTGACATAGATATTTAAAGTTTAGTGTACGTAAACTATGTGCGAATTCATTGGGAACTGATCACCCTGAACGTCGAATCTAATTATTTTTATATTACTATTAAGATTAAAAATGATGTACTTTATCAGAGATGATATTTCAGTCTTATCCATTTTGTAGAAAAACCAACATTAATGGGAATTTAATCATTCTTTCACATTAGCCGTGTGTAGGCTAAGAGTTGGATAGATAAAGTCAGAGTGAAAAATTCAATGCAATAGCCTGGATTTGAACCACGTATATCCCAGTCTCCACCCAGTTACTCTTAACCATTGAACTATCATGGCCAACGTGCCCTCATGACATTAAATTTTCCAACTGACTCGTATGTTTCCCGGTAAACCACTAGGAGTTTTCATATACCATGAGATACGCACCTTTTCTAGCGACTTACTATGTTGTAATTACTTAAGACCCAGGCTTTATAGTTACCACCAGACATCGGATACCTTACACCTTAGCAAACAATTTAGGCACACAGGTACTAATACAAGGCCAAGCGAGACATCAACAAACGTCCGATGTCAACAAGTATACCGATGCGCTGTGTGTGTACACTCCGGTACGGATACAACGTGTAACCTACGTTACAATATGCCATCTTCCTCATTGCATTCGATGCTGGGACTACAGTAAACAACCATGTACATTCGTATATTGTCGAATGAGAATTTTCTGCGCCTCTCGCTGAAACAATAGGTATAAAAATATTGGGAGAAAGTTCGTTCAACGTCACATTACTTTAATGCTGCAATTTGAGTACTACAAATCATTTTCATGTGTTTGTCCGATTCTTAGTTTATTCCTTATATTACGTAGCAGTGAAAATCCATTATTTTTGTGTAGAATACTGGATAGTTTATTTTTTGTTCGTTTGGTAGGTGGTGCATTCTATATATTGTTAATTTTTGCAAACCCCTCTTCGACTTCTTTTAGACAGCTCGAAATAACATTCTTTAAGCTGCTTAATGGCTGTTGATAATATCCAAAACTTTTTATTTATAAAATGGAGATTGTCCAATAATTGTGAAAGTAATACATTAACACAATATGTCAAAGACCTTGCACTCCCTGGAAGGATAATCTACCTGATTGGCGAAACTAAAGCTACGCGTGGCGAACCGGACTATCCCTGCGTGTTGTCCCCGGGACTGACGTCAGCAGTTATATACTGCGAGAGTCGTAAACTTCATATCCCTTTAAAGATATATGGGATCCGATGCCTGTTACCACGACTAGGATAATTGATGGAAATTTAATCGTTCTTCCTTACTAACCGTGTGCAAGCTAAGATTTGGATAGAGTAGACTGAAAAATTAAATTTCCAATATATAACCTAATAGTGGTTACTATAAAGCCTGGGACTTAAGTACTTACAGAGTTAGTAAGTCGCCACAAAATGTGTGTGTCTCATTGCATATGAGAGCCCCTAGTGGATTACTGGGAAACATACGAGTCAGTTGGAGAATTAAATGCCTCGGCGGTACATTAGCCATAGTATACTCTGTCACACGCTAGTTTAATCCTGCTGTAAACAAAAAGGTGGAGCTGACTCAACTCGCCACGTGCTAGACACACATAAGGTTTGCAACACAAGCAGTATATATAGCAGCGCTAACTTCTAGACAATAAACAGAATTGAGTTACACATTAATTTATTAAATCTATGAGTTGGAATATTAATAGAATCATGCAGTAACATAATGGTTACCTTTAATCGGATTCCTACGAAAACTTTCGATTTGGCGCAGACATTTACGTCTCCACATCACAATATCTCCTCTGTCAACTATAACTGATTTCCGCCCTCACTTTTGAAATTTCAATCCATTATCTATCAACAACCAATGGAGAGTACTTCGTTAAAAATTTGGCAAATCTGTGTCAGAATTTACATTTATTTAGAGTCGGCGGTTCATTTCTGAAAAAATAATCATGAAATTTACTGCGTATAGCACTTTTCGTAAAATCGTCGTATTTCTCCGGGCGTTGTTTGTATTAACGTGATTTTCCCGGTGTTCTTAAGAGTTTCGCATGCTTGCTGTTCCATTCTAACACTATGCACACAACTTGCGAAAACACCAAAGAGATCACCAGTTTCTTTCTCAATGTTTTTATAGACGATTCCCGGTTTCTCTCTGTAAGCACCATGAAACAATGCACGATCATTGGCTCTAGTCACTTTTAAAAGGTTTACCTCGATTGTGTTTAATTTCTGCTGAAGCTACGGCCTGTTCCATGATGAAAAGCTTACTGATTTTAAATTGCCCATTGTTCTTGGGCTCGTGAGGTACGCGAGATGTAAAGGAAATACAGTTGAGTCCAGAGGTTTTACTTCCATTACTCCTGGACCCGTAGGACCAAGGACCCGGGCCTTATTCTACCCGGGAGCGATGGATACTCCGGAGCTCTTTCCATAGGACAATACCTGTTTCTTAAAAAGCCCCCCGCTGAGCACAACTTCAAGACGGGATGGAAGTGGATACGCTACTTACGCGCGTCAACCCCGCAGGGAAGACTACAAAACACCTCGGTAGGGCCGTCTGGTGATCTAGCACACCTTCTACTAGCTCTGCAGGCAAGTTCCCGGGACTTATTAGGCAACCCTCTACCCCCCCCCCCGGGCGGCCGTAGCTCGGCCTGAGGTACCCAATTCCCCGTGGGTGTCAGGAACACACTGCCCCCTCAAGTCGAACCCAATCCGAACAACTCCCCTATGGGAGGGGCTCGGCAGTTCGGCCCGAGGTTCCTCTAGTAACGTCAAAGGTACCACGAGTGCTGAGGGTCCACAGCGCCCGCACCTCGGCAGCTGAAGGGGACGGATCCCCTCCCCTACGGGAGTACAGGAAATACAGTGTTAAATATCAGAAGCAACTCCACACTATAAACAATTACATCTTAATGAACATTCAACTCTATACAGACCTCTTTGGGAGAGAGCTGCCTGTGTAGCAATGCAAACATATTATATAATAGCAGTGTCCTTTAGTAATTAAGTAAAATGCAGCTTAATTTAACATAATAAGCTAAAGGTGTGTATAATTTCACCTAAATTGGGTACCTCCGGTGAGGCTACGGCCACCCGAAGGGGGTAAATGTGTGTGTAGTGTTTAACGCTCGCTTTTACTACATACGGCACCGCAGGCGATGACACTGATGATATATGAGATGAAGCACCTGTGGAATGAGATGGCGGGGGAAACAAGAGATCCCGGAGAAAACCTGCCCCGGCGCCGTGTTGTCCATCACAAATCTCACTTTGCGGTCGCCTGGGATCGAACCCGGGCCGCCTTGGTGAGAGCCAAGCGGTCCCGAAGGGGGTAGAGAGGTGCCTCATAAGTCCCGGGTACTAGCCTGCAGAGCTAGTAGAAGGTGTGCTGGATCACCAGACGGCCCCACCGAGGTTTTCGATAGTCTTCCCTGCGATGGGGTAGGCTTTCTAAGGAAGGAGTTATCCATTGCTCCCGGGTTGAAGGAGGCCAGGGTAGATCATCTGCACTTAACTGTATTATTTCACCTGTCTTCTGTCTAATCTGTATATAGCATACTATTATGTATATATCTGTTGTAAATATTCCTTTCAGGACTCACGAGCCAAGAACACATATTTGTGGAATGTGAAGTACAAAGATAAAATGTAGAGCTATTGCGTTTATAAGAATCGAAACATTTGCATACTTCTCTCTCTCTCTCTCTCTCTCTCTCTCTCTCTCTCTCTCTCTCTCTCTCTCTCTCTCTCTCTCTCTCTCCGAAATTAGCTCGCAGAGAGCAGTGATCAGAAAACTACTTACATTACTGTACTCAAAGGACGGGTTTATCGTACGCATGCAGATAAAAGAAAATGCCCAATAACTTCGCTAAACCAATCAACAGCTTAACCGTTTTCTATTGCAATATCTCTGTTTATTCATGGAACGCTAATTATAGAGAAAGCTGTGTACGTTAGGTATTTGGGTATCTGTGTGTTAACAGAATACCTTAGAGAAACAATGTAGGAAATCCAAGGCATAAACGGAGAAAATATTTTGATCAAAGGGAACGGAACGATTTTAAATAAGGTCCAAACTTTAATGACCATGGCGATGATGATGATGATGATGATATGATGATGCTGAAGATGCAGTTGAATGAGAAGATAAAAATTAAAAGTTCTAATGTACTACACCAATATATTTCCGATTAAAGGTTGCCTGCTTGCACAAAATAAACGTGTTAGGTTCACTCGTCTAGGTGTGTACAGTTAATATAGGTATAAATTTATGCATAGGGATAAATACATAATTATATAGGTATAAATTTGTTTTCTAAATGGAACGAATGTCACTTGAGATTTCTGTTTTCAGGAGTTCTGCGGTAGGAACATTTCAAATGACTACAAATGGATACTCACACAATTATAAACAAAAGCTTAGTCCATATTTGGGAACATCTGGATTATCCTGAATATGGCATACCTTTTTTGGTTTATTATTTACGTCCTCCAACATTAAGGCATGTCGGAGGGTGATTGGATTGGGTGAAATATGATCCCAGGTTCCATAGAGCTTAGAGTTACCCAACATTCGTCTTTTAGGATAAGGGAAACCCCCGCAAAAAACCTTACCCAGGTACCTCACCGTGACCGAGATTCGAACTCCGGACTCTTCAACATGACTAAATATGATAAATCTACCATGTCTATGTCTAGTATCCACACATGGTTTTCAGAATTTTTATCGCGATATGAGGACCATTTTATAATTTATACTGATGGCTCCAAGAGCTCAAATGGTGTTGGTTGTGCTTACGTGTGTGGAACCAAACCGTATACATTCGGATTCCACACTAGTACTTCCATTTTTACTGCAGAGCTTTATGCAATATACCGGGTCATTTTACACGTACTTCGACGAAAGTTGGGGGACTGCTTAATCTTGAGTGATTCCCTCAGTGCACTTCAAAGCCTACGGCAGCTGTACAACTACCACCCTAATGTACAGCCCTCCACGTTTTACACGCTTCTGGCGTTAGAGTAGTGTGTGCATGGATCCCTGGTCACCTAGGCTTGCGGGGGAATGAAATGCCGGATTCAGCAGCTAAGACGGCTACCATGAAACCCAGAGTTCGAGTACCATCTGTGGCATCGGAAGATTTTAGGGCCGTATTGCGGAGAGCTCTGCAAATCTGCTGGCAGGAAGAGTGGTCCGCTCTCCGCAATAATAAACTTAGATCTGTGAAAGAACTTCCGATTCCCCGGGTTACCTCCTGTCGTTCGTCTCGTCGCGAGGAGGTGAGTTTGGCTCGGTTGCGTATTGGACACTGCTTTTTTAATCATAGTTTTCTTTTTAAAAAGGAGCCTGCTTCACTGTGTCCGTTTTGCAACGAAGCGTTATCTGTTCAACCCGTGCTGCTAGAGTGTTCTTGCCTAACACACGTTAGGACGTCTCTGCAGCTGCCGGCCAGCCTTGCAGAAATGCTAGCGGATGATAACAAGGTAGTGGAGAAGGTTTTTAGGTTCTTTTCAAGGTTAGATTTTAGAATTTAGCGAAGACAATTTTTTGCAGTTTTGATTTATATTACTCTGTGTTTTGTTTTTGTATTTTGTTATGTGCACGTATTTTTATAAGTTTATTTAAACTTTTATATAGTTTTAAAAATATTTATATCTGGCTTTTTCCATGACTAATTCTTTAGAGGGCGCTGATAACCTCTGCAGTTGAGCGCCCTTATACACCTCATCATCAGACCTCTTGAACGTGAGGCAGACAAACTCTCACCACGTTACCAAGGTGGGCTGAATATGGGGCACATCCCTAAGGACTGAAGGCGGAATCTCATTGTCATTTTCAGAGAAAAGTATATTTATAAAGCTCTATCTACCGCAATAAGCCATAACAGAAGAAGGTTGCGATAATCCTGTTTACGCTAGCAGATATGCTCTGGTTTTGTCTGTAGCGGATTCCCCAGACAGTGTGCCACCAGGATTCGCGCTCATATCATCACTTGTTTAACTTGGATTCCGTGAACGGAAATAAATGTTTACGCGGGAAGGAAATCGTGCTAACCCAGAGCAAAAAGACTGTCTCTGCGGTGAAAGAAAAAGAAGAGCGGAAATTCCCCTTCATGATGAAGTCACTTCCGGAACAAGGATTTTATCGCCGGCACGCGACCGGAGCCTTTAATTAAATTTTGCGGCTAGTCCCAAATTCGCTTGTTATCGGCAGTTGTAATGAAAGAGCCGTGATCCTGATTCTATACCGCATACCATATATCCAGTAGTAACTGTAAAAAAAGGGTTTAATTTGTAGGTTTTGTGAATGCTGTTAGGACCGGTATGAGTTTATTTAAATAAAACAAAAAATTTATTTAGAAACAGAATTTTGCTTGAATTTCTAAAGTTAAAATTGAAAGTTATATACAGATTGTAAATGAACTAGACGGAATTAATTTCAGTGAAGATATCACTTTATAAGCAAATTTGTTAAACAACGTACAACCCAAGACTATGCAGATGTCATGCCAGAGGATCTACTCCCATTAGTCCTGGACCCGTAGGACTAAGGACCCGGGCCTCCGTCGACCAGGGAGTTTCCGAGCTGTCCCGAAAGGGTGCCCGGCGCCTCCGTGGGGCTTTCCATAGGGCAAGACCTAGAGACTAACAAGCCCCCCTAACAAGACGGGATGGAAGTGGATACGCCACTTACGCGCGCCAACTACAAAATGGGAAGGCTACCGATATGATCTCTATGGGGCCGCATGGTGAACTAGCACACCTTCTACTAGCTATGTTGGCTAGTACGCGGGAATATCAATGGCTTCCCTCAACCCCCTCCGGAAACGTACCCGATCTCCCACGGGTATCGGGAACCACTGCCCTCTTGAGTCCAACACAATCCGAACTCCCTATCAGGGAGGGGCTCGAATGTTCGGCCCGAGGTTCCTCTAGTAACGTCAGAGGTACCACGAGTGCTAGGGGTCCGCACGCCCGCAGCTGAAGGGGACGGATCCACTCCCCTACGGGGATTACCAACAAACAAGGTGAGTTACCTGGATAAGGTTTATTCCGGGGTTTTCCCTTATCCTGAAAGACGAATGTCAGGTAACTCTAAGCTCCATGGACTCCGGATTCATTTGAACAGCATTTCACCCATTTGGAGGACGTAAATTACACAAAAAATAAACTTTGCTGGAGAAAAGAAGCAATGAACATATTTTAAAATATGCATTATATGCGCCTCAAAGTTAAAGCTGACTAAACTTGAACCTTTAACAATTAATATTGATATTTTGCTCGTCAGATATAGGCTCTCTCATCACAACAGTGCTTTAGTAACCTTGACAATAGTAAGAAAACAACAATGTTGGAACACGCTTGATGCTCGAGCAGCGAATATCATTCCGAAGAAGCTTAGCAGTTTGTTATATCCGCAGGAATACAGTGTTACTGAAGACAAGTGTTACCAACTCCTAATTATGAGTTTGAGGCGTATGGAGCGATCTGCAATATTTATACAGGAAGACGGCGTTTAGCCACAAATCTTGCTTTTTCAGCTCACGTGTCGGAAAATTCACCATTAGCCCGCCTTGGTAGCGTGGTGGTAGCATGTCTGCCTCACGTTCAAGAGGTCCCGAGTTCGAATCTCGGTCTGGGTGAGTTAACTGGATAAGGCTTTTTCCGGGATTTTGCCTTATCCTGATAGACGAATGTCGGGTAACTCTAAGCTCCATGGACCCCGGACTCATTTGAGCAGCATTTCAGCAATTTCATCCATCGTCCGATATGACTTAACGTTGGAGGATGTAAATTTTTTTAAAAGAAAAAAGACATTAAGGCTTGGCTGCTGGACTCATTGCCGTCCCGCTGTGGGGGAGCGAATTCGTTGTCTGGCCTGTCGAGGGAGGTCTCTATCCAAGTAAACTGTAGGGACCCTGCCCTCTGTATTATCGTGGCTCCTTGGGTCGGCCGCCCTCTGCCTCCTTCGCCTCATCCTTCCTCCAGGGGGTGCCACACTTGGGGGCATAGGAACAATGGCCCAGCATGGTGGCCTACGTGCCAAATCCCCTCTGTAATGAAATCACAATCCCATGCAAGTCTGCTGCGGAAAGCGCAAGTTAACTAAGGATTAGCTCTGGTATGTAAGATGTATTCTGAAAGGGATTAGGCCCGATTTAAATGGAAAAGCGAATTGACATAACTGCGTCTATTAGACACCGATAAATCAGAATGTTTGCATGGATCAGGTGGTTAATCTATCAGTGATATGGAGTATTATTTAGAAGCTCAGAACGATCCCTTTTCTTTGATGCTACCGTCACTGAAGAAGCGTACCACCGAGTCATAGAGCTTTCTTGGATGGCAATCTGCAACGACATTGAATTGGAGAAGGCGGCCATTTAGTTCTCCCGACGGTCGTCAGATATAACCTCTATGGACTTTTATTTGTGAAGAACCGTGTAAGAATGTAAGCCGTGCACCTGGAGAACGCGCGTCAGTATATTACACGTTATTTGTGAAGAACCGTGTAAGAATGTAAGCTTTGCACCTGGAGAACGCGCGTCAGTATATTATATGGGCATGTGCCGCGATTTCATTGAAGCATTAACCGACAGACCTAGCATAACCGCTGGTCACTCCGTGGTGAGTCCAAGTACTTAAATGGTGTTATTGCATATGTGATCAGCATTTAAATGTAAAACGAATACATAATAAAGTGTTCGATTCTTGAGGTGTGTATCTATTTCTTAGCGAAGCCTGTAGAAATTTTTAACCATGCATACTTTACGTCAATGGTATTTTAATTAAAATCGTTAATACTTGTTGAGAGAACATAAAACAATAAACATACTACTGTCCACCAACGCAAAGTAAGTCCCTGAAAGGAATGCGTCCCCTTACACAGTGGGACAAGAATAGCGACTGTGTGTTACAGAGAACTCATGCTACACAAGGAACAGAACCGTTGAAAAAAGCATTTGGCCTATTCACTCTGTACACTGAAACCGAGGAGATTCATTCACAAAAGTAGAAGCCCTCAGAATGTTTTTGAATAGTCTGCAACTGAACAGACATGGGGTGTCGTAAACTACCGGAGGAGGTTTCTTTCTTTTTTTTTAAATTACGTTCTCCAGAGTTAAGTCATATCGGACGGTGAAAGCAATGGGTGAAATGATGCTCAAATGTGTCCAGGGTCCATGGAGCTTAGAGTTATCCTACATTCGTCTTTAAGGATAAGGGCAAACCCCGGGAAAAGCCTCCAGGTAACTCACCCTGACCGAGATTCGAACTCGAACGTGAAGCAGACACGCTACTATCTACGCTACCGAGCCGTGCGAAGGAGGGTGTAGAAACCTCTTCCAACCTCCGCATCTCATCCCCCGGAGACTTGCTTTCCTGTGGTATACTATATATGCGCAAGTTTTCTTGAGCGTTCGGGCTCCAAGTCCTCATTCGGTAGGTTCCGTCTTACTCCGTAAAAACAGATGACAAATTTGAAACATGAAATGCGCTATGCATTTTGCTTCCATACGTGCGCCATATTTCTTTTTGAGCAATTTCAAGGTTAATTAGATAACCAGTTTGCAAATTTAGTTTAGTTTGGTTTATTTGTAACTGATACATCTTATGGATGTTATAGCCCTCAAAGAGTATACACCATTATTCGTCTACTTCCGTATAACTGTGATCTGAATGCAATTGAGTTGGCGTGGGCAAAAATTAAGAATGTTTTAAGAGGACGTAACGTTACTGATAATATATGAGCGACAAATCTGCGGAAACTTGCTATAGAAGCATTCTCTTCCGTAACCTCGACGGATTGCAAGAAGATCTAAGAGCTGTAAATCAATATTGAAAAAACGATGGTGTAATAGAAAATGCAATTTATCAAATTATCATCAATAAAGCAGAGGATACCAGCGATGAAAGTAATTCGCCGGAATCGGAAATTGAAGCATCACAAAGTGAATGAGTGAGTGTTTACAGCTGTCATAATATTTGTTTTCTAATTTTATGTATAGTAAGTATATAAATATGCAACTTATCGAATAGAGTTCAATTTACTGTTTGACCACATATCTCGCGTATATCTTCGCTTATCTTTCCACGAAATTTTGCTGAATTGTGTTCCTCTAGGTTGACCACACTGCAAAAGCAATAGCTGTTTAGCTCTCTCTTCTTCTGCCCTGCCCGCACTATATCGTAAAATCAGCGCTCAAGAAAACGTGCGCATATAGTATTTGTATGTAAAGAGTAATATATGGAAAAGCTTCTTTAAAATGTTTCTACTCCTCCGTCAACAATCCTGAGCTAATTGAGAAATTAGATATTAATCCTTTTTGCTGTTGGACCTTATTTCGAATCTTCTGTTTGAGAGTAACTGCGGTAATATATTAATAAAGAGTTTTTGAGAGATTACAGTTCTTGTATCTACCATTAAAAATTCTCTCGTTCTTTTGTTTGCGAAAGAGAGTTATTGAAGTAAATAAGTGCGCTTGCATACAAAACGGATTACTGTAGAGTGATTTCCGTGAATTTAAAGAATGGTCATCATGTAAAAATATCTTATCTTGAAGGTGGGATTTGAAGTACAGACAGTGTTCCTCTCAGCGGAAGTTCAGAGGATGTAATGTGGTCAGTCTACGTATCCTCCATTACACTGTTCCTCAACAGCACGTATGCATAGTGTATCTTCGTGGAAAAAGAAGCCTCATACATATTTTTGTATTACATCTAAACCACATGTAAACTACTGCAATGTTCTTAAACAAAATACAGCTGAATGAAAATAGCGTCATTGATATTATTCTTTCAATGAAAATGGCAAATTTGTTGGGCAGTGCACTATCAAACGATTGAAGACAAAGAAATCGTTAACCTTTGTGATCTCGATAATCATTAGCGTATATCTAAATTACCGCTTTCAACTATTTTTGCAAGCAATACAGAGTGGTTTTTTGAACAAGTGTTAAAACATTATACAAATTTTGTAGCGCATTTTCTTTACTGTTTATATCAAATGGAAGTTTTACATTTTAGCAAACCTCCCCCTTACTCCAGTCTACTCTTTACATGGAACAATTTTCACTAGTTCTATTTCCTTAAAAATAAGTCTGGCCATTTTGATTGAAATACTACCTACATGTTCAAGATATTGGCATAATTATTCAAATATAAATCTTGAATTTTGTGTGAATAGTTGTGAAGTTTTCATTCTGAAGCACTTTTGTAGACCCGTGAGAGAGACAGAGAGAGAGAGAGAGAGAGAGAGAGAGAGAGAGAGAGAGAGAGAGAGAGAGAGAGAGCAGACAATGTGTGTGTCAAAGTTTTGGGATTGGATGATTGGGATTTTATTACGGAGGCTGGGCTCATGCTGGGCCCTTTGTTCCTATGCCCCGGGAGGGAGGATGAGGTGAAGGAGATAGAGGGCGGCCGACCCCAGGAGCCACGATAGTACAGAGGGCAGGGTCCCTACAGTTTATTTGGATAGAGAATTCCCCCGACAGGCCAGGACAACAAAGTCGCCCCCCCCCCCACAGCGAAACCACAACGAGCTCAGCAGCCGAGGCCTAATGGTCCTAGGTAGGCGATCCGAGCCCCAAAGGTCCCTGGCTGGCGGTCACGAAATGGTCCCAGCAGAGGAGCTGAGGCCAGCAACCGACCTACCGCAGAAGGAAGTGATTTACCTCAGAGCATATCATCCTGCCATGCACCGCCGAAACTCTCGCCGACACTTCTACCCTGAAAGAGACCACCAGATGAGAGATGATGTGAAATGATAATGTAGATGAAATGGAGGGACTGAAAATTCAGGGGATGTAATTAACCTACCCAGCCTTAGCCTAGCGACCTGGGAAAACGCCCGAAAAAAACCCATGGGTCAGGTAGGTCGGCCACGGAAATCGAACCCGGGCCTCCTGAATGCGGACCACAGACGAAACCATGTGAGCTATCCCGCTCGGTGAGTCAAAGTTATACTACACAAACAATCTAGATGACGTAAGGTTGTCAAAAAAGGTTCAACCATTTCTGAGATATTTATTTTTATTGGTATTAATTCTCATATACTTTATACAGTTTTTCAAATACTAAGTTCCTGTTCGCTTTTTTCCCTCTTGTGGTCATTCAAAGATGGGAATTTCAAAACCATGACATAGTGACCTGCCTTTTAAAGATCTGATTATTTCTTAAGCCTTCTGCGTCCCTCTTATATACATAACGGGTATTTAATAAAGACACTTCTGAAAATATTTATCTCAAATACAATAAGTAGAGAGAGGAATAAGCTATTGTAATAAACTTTGATACAAGAGTGGACTGAGTAACTTATGTGACTAGAATATCAAATCCGTTTTCTTTTTCATATATCTACAGAGTGCAAGAGAATTATGTGTTGAAACATCAGAGGCAGTTCTGTTCATGCAAAGGATAAATATGAATATGATAATGTGTAAGTACCATTTAAAACACCTTTGCATTGTAAATTGCGCAAGGTATTCTGCATTTACTATTTCACTTATGCAATAAAAGGCATACATCATAATGGCTAGATACGTGCTTATGCTCATATTTTCATTACGACGAAATCACAAATGCTGGGGAACTGCATAATATAAACAGTTGTAGTTCTAGATTTACTGTTGGTTATTTGCTGTAATGGTACTATATCACATAATTAATTTATGAGATTAACTTAATTTCTATTCCAGAATGACGTGCACAATTTTTTTCAGTTCACAGCTTATTTGAGATTCAATGATAATTCAGTTTTATGTAGGTATTTGTGGCAATTTTTAACATTTTTATAGACTTCTATATGTCACGCGCGCGCGCATTCACACAAGATAGCCCGTCCACCCGCCTCTGTAGCGTAGATTGTAGCGTGTCTGCCTCATATTCAAGGGGTCCCGAGTTCAAATGTCGGTCATGGTGAGTTATCTCAATAAGGTTTTTTTTTTCCCCCGGGACTTTCCCTTATCCTGAAAAGACGAATGTCGGGTAACTCTAAGCTATATATATATATATATATATATATATATATATATATATATATATATATATATATATCCTATGCTCATTTGAGCATCATTTCACCCATTTCATTTTCATCGTTCGATATGACTTAACGTTGAAGGACGTAAACAATTAACACACATATAGGTATGTGGAAGTTCTTACTCAAACCTTCATGGTTTATTACTTACTTAACCCTTGTACCATATCGTGGAGTTAGGGGATTCTTGTTCCTCTACCTTTTAAGGCTCTACCTAAGGAACCGAAGCGTTGGATCCAACAGAGTATCAGGATAGGCGATCAGTCTAATACATGGTATGAAGGTGAAGGACGTGTATGATATATAGGAGGGCGAGATGGATAATAGGAAAGATGATGGTGCAATTGGTGGAATACTGGCCGGAGATAACCGGAGGACCCGGAGAAAACCTGTCCCAGCACCATATAGTCCACCACAAATCCCACTTTATGGTCTCTGGGATCGAACCCGGGTCGCCTTGGTGAAAGATAAGCGGTCTAAGTAATCAACCATGGCGCAGCCTTGCGGTTTCTTAGTTGTATATTATTTATTGAGAGTGGAAAGGGCCAGAGAAAATTCAAGATATAAATTGTTTAAGTGTCATTTTAATTAACAGTTTGTCATTAATTAATTAGAACCAACTGAAAAGTCCAATTCCATGGCCGGGATTTGAACCACGGATCTCCTGGTTTCCGTCCAGTCGCTCTAACCCCTTGAGCTACCATGGCCAACGTGCCGTCCTGACATTAAATTCTCCAATTGACTCATTATATTTTCCCGGTAGACCACTTAGAGTTCTCATATTAGAGATAAACATATGTGGCGACTTACTATTGTAAGTACTTATAAATTTTTCAGTTGGCTCTGATTAATTAAAAATCATCCATATACCGGAGTAATGTATTTAAAAGGATTAATTATTTAAGGATTAATTCCTCAATATAAGATTTACATTAAAAATATTCAGCGATAAAAATCCTGGTATTTAAGTACTTACAATAGTAAGTCGCCACATATATTTATCTTGAATATGGGAACTCTAAGTGGTCTACTGGGAAAATATAATGAGTCAATTGGAGAATTTAATGTCAGGACGGCACGTTGGCCATGGTAGCTCAATGGGTTAGAGCGACTGGGCGGAAACCAGGAGATCCGTGGTGCAAATCCCGGCCGAGGCATTGAATTTTTCAGTTGACTCTAATTAATTAAAAATCACCCAACATACCGGAGTAATGTATTTAAAAGGATTAATTCCTCAATATAAAATTTACATTAAAAATAGTTTGTCATATTCCTTAAAAAGGGGCTTAATTGGATGGAAATTTCCTAGAAAGCCTTCACCTGCCGAACTCAAGTATTTATCCCACTTTTCGCTTGGTTTTTGAGTTAATTTAGGCATTTTTCAAAAGTGCGTTTTTGGTTTTCAGGGGTATATCATAACGTCCATTTCCTTAACACCACATTATCTGTTTGTTGTTGTTGTTGTTGTTGTTGTTGTAATTTACCTCCTCCAACATTAAGTCATATCGGACGATGAATGAAATAGATGAAATGATGCTCAAATGAGTGCGGGATCCATGGAGCTTAGAGTTAACCGACATTCGTCTTTCAGGATAAGGGAAAACCCCGGAAAAGATCTTATCCAGGTAACTTAACCTGACCGAGATTCGAACTCGGGACCTCTTGAACGTGAGGCATTCACGCTACCATCTACGCTGCAGAGGCAGGCTATTATCTGGTTGAAGTGCAATATTTGGCTACTTCGAAAGGTAAGCTATGAAGGAAGTAACATTACATAACCAACGGTGTTTCATAGATTTCTTTGAAAGTTATAACACTTCCTTTTTTTTTTTTTTTTTTTTTTTTTTTTTTTTTTGTTTTGGTCTCGATCATAACTATTTTTATATACTTTGTGATGTTATTTGTATTATTATAGAGTTAGGTATAATATGTGAAAATGTTAAAAAGTGTTAAAATGTTTATAATGAGTGAAAGATAAACGAAACAGCAAGCTGTGTATGTTTTAAAGTGTGAGCCCGCCTCGGCAGCGTAGATGGTAGCGTGTCTGCCTCATATTCAAGAAGTCCCGAGTTCTAATGTCGGTCAGGGTGAGTTACCTGGATAAGGTTCTTTACGGGGTTTTCCCTAGTCCTTCAAGACGAATGTCGGGTAACTCCTAACTCCATAAACCCTGGACTAATTTGAGCATCATTTCACCCAGTTAATTCACCGTCCGATATGACAACGTTTTAGAGCGTAAATTACAAAATAATAATAATAATAATAATAATAATAATAATAATAATAATAATAATAATAATAATAATAATAATAATAATAATAATAATAATAATAATAATAATAATAATAATAATAATAATAATAATAATAATAATAATAATAATAATAATAATAATAATAATAATAATAATAATAATAATAATAATAACAATAATAATAACAATAATAATAACAATAACAATAACAATAATAATAACAATAACAATAACAATAACAATAACAATAATAACAATAATAACAATAATAACAATAATAACAATAATAACAATAACAATAACAATAACAATAACAATAACAATAACAATAACAATAACAATAACAATAACAATAACAATAATAATAACAATAATAATAATAATAATAATAATAATAATAATAATAATAATAATAATAATAATAATAATAATAATAATAATAATAATAATAATAATAATAATAATAATAATAATAATAATAATAATAATAATAATAATAATAATACATAAATAAATAAATAAGTAAGTAATTGAGTAAATAAATGAGTAAGTAATTGAGTAAATAAATGAGTAAATAAATGAGTAAATGAATGAGTAAGTAAATGAATGAGTAAATGAATAAGTAAGTAAATGAATAAGTAAGTGAATGAATAAGTAAGTAAATGAATAAATAAGTAAATGAATAAATAAGTAAATGAATAAATAAGTAAATGAATAAATAAGTAAATGAATAAATAAGTAAATGAATAAATAAGTAAATGAATAAATAAGTAAATAGATAAATAGATAGATAAATAAATAGATAAATAAAAGTGTGAGGAAACGAATGGTATCCAGCACGACGGAAAAATCAATCATCTTTCTTCTATAAGGGACAGGTAAAGAAAAGGTTGTGTTTTTTGTAAGAGTGAATGCAAGGAAGACATTATGTAAATTGTATTATTTTCTTATGTATCAAGTGGTCACTAAGTTAAATATTATGGAAAAAGAATCTTTTTAGTTATTGTTATTTTGCCAAATCAGTCATTAAATATCACATTATTCCGAGACACGATCCAAAAAAAAAAAAAAAAAAAAAAATGCAACGGCTGAGTTCAAAAAGGGACAAAGAAAATTCAGATAATTACAAATTATCTATGTCAGTAAGAATCTGAAAACTGATTTCTGTAACTGTTTTGTTTAATTCAAATAGTATGTTGGGTAATCATTTGACTAGAGTTGTGCGTCTAACGTCATATCACGTGACCTGTCCCTCCTCTAGTGAAGCATGTACAAAGCGTTCTCACTCTCTTGTGAGTGAGCTGTGGACAATGACGGACGTAGGTCCGCTCTTTGTAAAGGTATGTAGCCAATTGTGTATTTCCTATTATTATAGTAAACTTTTTATGTCTAAATTGTAGTTTCAGTATTTTTGTAATGTAATTGAACCTTTATACAGAATATCCCAACCTCTCCGCAAAGCATGTGAATCCCAACTTAACAGTCATCCCTCGTGCAAGGTCCGGCCATGTGGTATCTATATCCATTACCATTTGTGTCGATTGGCACAGAGTCTTATTGCAGGTAATTGTCTGATTTCCCTATAGGGCGGTGGGTAGTGGCTTGCTGTCTTTTGTCTAGTGTTTGATTGCGCCACCATCTTTATCGGGGGGTCGAGGCTGGGTACTCTTCCCGGAGCGAGGCAGTTGGGGTTGAGGGCTCGTCTTGAAAAGCGGTGCTAAGTGAGAAGAACATTCTTAAATCTGCTCAATATTCGCTGTCGTGAAATTGAAGAACATTCTAAAAACGGTTCAGTCTACTTCTATAGAAAGGCAAATGTTTTATTTTCACAAATGTTCAATGTTCGTTATCGTGAAATCATAGGTGAAATATAGGCTGAGATGAATTTGTAAAGGGAAGAAGTTAATTAAAGTTCTGGTGCACATCCATGGTCAGGTCTTCACATTTCTTATGCAATTTCTACATTTCATGAAAAATTTTCTCTGCATAAATTTAGAATTTCCACAATAAACCTCTTAGAAAATTTATACCCAGCGCCTAACCACCAAAATGTGAAGACCTGACCATGGATGGTAATGGATGAAGATAGTACATGGCCGTACCTTGCACGAGGGATGACTATTAAATTGTGATTCACATGCTTTGCAGAAAGGTTGAGATATTCTGTATAAAGGTTCAATTACATTACAAAAATACTGAAACTAAAATTTAGATATGAAAAGTTTACTACAATAATAGGAAATTCACAATTGGCTACATAGCTTTACAAAGAGCGGACTACGTACGTCGCTGACCACAGCTCGCTCACAAGAGAATGAGAACGCTTTGTACATGCTTCACTAGAGGAGGGAGAGGTCACGTGACATGACGTCACACGCAGAACTCTAGGCAAATGATTACCCAACATACTATTTGAATTAAACAAAAACAAAAAAACAAAAAACAAAAAAGAAAAGAAACGGTCGCTTGTGACAATATGCAGACAATAGCAAAATTAATATAATGTATCTAAAACTACAAAATTAATTGGACAATAACTTGTGACGAATTAAAACTTTTAGCAAGCAAGTTGGAAAATTTCACTGCAAGTGACCAAACAAGTACAATTTTCTTTCCAGTAACTACCCTACCTGTAGCAGAATAAAATGCAACATAATTGTTTTTCAGAGTTATTTCAGAATGTCCTCTTAGACTGATATCAGAGTTAATTACAAATGCGCAGTTTAGTGATAATAGTGTAAATAAACAGGCTCTAAATACGTTGCTACAAGCGTAAGCATTCATTTGTCTGGTTGCAAAACAAGGATGCGATTGAGTGTATATTTACAGTTGCTTTAAAGCCATTAATAACTCATATATTACAAGCCACGATTCGAGAATGCAGTTGCCCTTGAACCTGTTTTACCAGCGGATCTGTTTTATTAAAAAGCTTACAGTCCTCATCTGGCAAGCAATAAGCTTGTTGTAAATAAAGTTAAAGCGTTCGATATACAGAGGAAAGCGTAGAAATCGGGACGGCAGCCAACACATTTGTCATAGTGTATACTTTCTTTTGTTTCATTTTATAGGCAGCTCCCCTTAACTTCCAAAGGTGTATCGAAAATATCGACTTGAAAAACAGAAGTGCATTAAAGCCTATGGACAGTAGGTCTTCTCAACGCCGGTTTTAATTACTTTTACATTGAGCACCTCACATTCACTCCATAAGCATACTATTAGACAGCAATAAATAGCGAATGATACTGGAGAAAGAAAAAGTACTCTTGTTTCATCAGCAAATTGAACCTGTACTTCTAGAGTGTAAAGTGTATGTTTTGTAGTGAATTAAAATCTTTCAAGCGAGGTTTTAAATGTGAAATAATTTTATTGTTTAAACCTGCTTTATTTTCTTTACTGCAAATAGTATGCAGAAGAAGTATTAGGTGAGAGTCGTGCAGTATCGACCGGCATGCAGTACCGGCCGCTACTGTGATTTTCATTTTTCGCCTCCATGTGGCTAAAGTTTCCATGAAGCAGTAGCAAGTTTGTGCATCTACGTGCACTATAGTCGGATATCTTCTTCCTCTCTTCAGTTCGTCTGCTCTGAGCGCTTGATAGTGTAGCTCTTAGCGCACGGAAGATATTCTGAGACCTATAGCAGCGCTATATTTGCGATCTCTGTAAACCAGTGAGCTAACATTTGTGAACTGAGAAGAAATAGTGACAGTAAGTTCCCATGCTTTTGTATTCTACTATTGTTCTATATGTGGCAGTGCAATGTGTCACTGACAATCTATATTGTAACAGAAAAGACAGTGGCCGATTTTGCAAGACACTTTCTACAAGCCTTATAATTCTAGCTTTTTTACATTCGATGTAATAAAGTACCATGAATAAAAAATAAATCATTACATTATACAATCTATAAAACATGTCATGAGGCAAGAAAATAATAGATCAGGATTGCAATTAACCACCACAGTTACAGAGTAAAGTCAAAAAACTTAACCCGGCCGATACTGTACGACCTTCCCCTATATTCAAGATAAAAATTCAATATCGTGTATCCCTAAATCTCCCATCCCCTCAAAACATACACTTTTAGGTGTGCTTGTGTGGTGGGCGCGTGAATGACCAAGAGAGAAAGAGAGAGAAAGAGAGAGAGAGAGAGAGAGAGAGAGAGAGAGAGAGAGAGAGAGAGAGAGAGAGAGAGAGAGAGAGAGAGAGAGTGAGTGCAGGATAGGATGGGAGAGAACTCTGCGGAAGGAATTCGGCACGTCGATCAGACTGTTGTGTTGTACTTATGCACCAAGCGGAGCATCCCCGGAGGAAGGATGAAGAAAGAGGAGTCGGATGATGGCTGACCTAAGGAGTCACTACAGTGCAGCGGGCAGAATCCCTACCATTTACGAGTTTGAAGCTCCCCGGCAGTTCAGTACAACCGACATTGCACCTACTGTGGCCCGTACGAGTCCGCAAGGTCATACCGGAGCTCAGAAAATCCTGGCAGTTTGGTATTACCGGCTTCTCTCCCGCCGCGACTCGGAGACAAGAGAGACCATATGCCAGAGCTCGGAAAACAGGATTGCATAAGCGGCATCCCTCCTAGCGTGTTCCTCAAACAGCTCCTTAGGCTGTCTCAGAGACCAGAGACTGTCCTACCGAAGGCGTTTACCAGGAGCATACCATCCTGCCATGCAACACCGTGACACCCACGGACACTGCTACCTTGAAAGAGACCATCATATAAGAGATGATATGAAATGATTATGGAGGTGAAATAGAAGGACAGGAAATTGTTTATTAAGCCAAGTATGTTAAGTAAACTTTTTAAAATTATAATCGTCTTTTATTTTTTTAAGGGTAGAAATATCATTAACAATATCCATTGCTTCATTGTAGCTAGCTTCATTTTCTACGTGATCATTAGCATTTCTTACTTTGAACTAGGTACTTTATAAAAGTGACACGAAGGGTTATGCGAATTACCCCAAGTCAAACTATGCTTGATATCGAAAACATTTTTCTTAACCTATTTGGTCATAGATTGCTCCAATAATTTGAATTAAAATATAAGTTTGTTTAATAATGCATATATTGAATTTACCGCAAAAGTTCAGTTCTTTAGTTTAATTTGTTACTAATTCTGCTCGGAAAAAAAAAAAAAACCAAACTTACCTGAGAAAAATGTAAAACTTATTTAGATGAGAGCTTATTAATGCACACAACTATAACAAATAGTGTTCTTCACTATGTTTGCCGATTTCGAAATATTACATTTTTACAGTTTATCAAATACATAAGTGCCTCACCGAGAAACTATGTTAGAACGTTTCCTTATCTTTTTCTTTTATTCTTCTTTAAAAGTGTGTTCTTATGACCAAGAACATTTTGATTAATTTTTGAGTGACTTTCTAATTAATTCATCCGTGCCTATAATTTGCGTACAACTATTAGGTAAAGAATACACGCGTGGAGTTGAGAATTTATACTCGAGAGTTTGACCACCATCTGTGTACATATTTAACGTTGATTTGAAATTCCTGGAACTTTAATGGTAACTGAAACAAACAACCGTAGAAATAAGTTGCAGCTGAATATTCCCAAAGTGAAGATATAGGACTTGAAGCTTTGTTACCTTTAAGAAATAGTGCAGTAAAATACACTGGCAGAAATAAATGCAACAACCTTCAGTACTGTTTATTCAAACATGGGCATAATATGCGGATATTGAGGAGTTATGGTATTGGTGAATGAAGTTATCTTATTTGTCATCATGTGTCTTTGATGAAGTTGCATATTTTTCTGCCGGTATATTTACCTATGGGAGTGACCGGCAGGCTCTTAGCGAGTTCTCGTAGTGCAAGTAGTTGCTAATGATTGGTTCGTGGTCTCGATAATCATTTCCGGATTCTTCAACAACAATGAGTAAATATCCCAAACTTTACAAATGCCCGTGATATACCTTTGGGTGGAAAACGGGTTTTAATCAGTCAAGTAAATACAAATAACTTCACTCTCTACCTTATTAAGTATTAAATGGATAAAACGTGTTTTCCTGCAGCTCGACTGAGTGACACAACCGACCATTTTATTTTACATTTATTCCCATGATTTTATGTTTTAGTTGGTAGTTTTTATTTATAGTTGCCAAGGAGAACTTGTCAATGAAAAGCACAACAATTTATTATTGTAATACAAGTTTTAATCTAGATATCTTCTATGGTTTTAGAATGTGTAACGGCCTGAATTAGATATAGGAGTTTAGGTATTCTGATTTAAGGTGTACAGAAGCATGTGTTCTTTTCGGCATATATTCATTTAGTAGATAGACTAGCAAAACACCTATTATGTGTTTCAAATGGGAAGGTGTTTGTCCTTGAGCGCTACTAGCTGAGCAGCCAATCGGAGTCCTGCAGTGTTGACGTATTGCATTCCCGCTAAGTGGAGTGTGAGGAGCGCCAACCTAATCAATCTGTATGACAAACATTCAGATTTTGCCAAAAGTGATCCGCGTGGAAGGTAAGGAGTATCTAACATAACCATGAAAACCCCATATTTTTAGCTCAAATAGTTTTCCTAATACAAATAAAAGCCCGCCTCGGTAGCGTGGTGGTAGCGTGTCTGCCTCACGTTCAAGAGGTCCCGAGTTCGAATCTCGGTCAGGGTGAGTTACCTGGATAAGGGTTTTCCGGGGTTTTCCCTTATCCTAAAAAGACGAATGCCCGCCTTGATAGCGTGGTGGTAGCAAGTCTGCCTCACGTTCAAGAGGTCCCGAGTTCGAATCTCGGTCAGGGTGAGTTATCTGGATAAGGTTTTTCCGGGGTTTTCCCTTATCCTGTATCCGGTAACTCTAAGCTCCATGGACCCTGGACTCATTTGAGCATCATTTCATCCATTCCATTCATCGTCCGATATGACTTAACGTTGAAGGACGTAAATTACAAAAAAAGACGAATGTCGGGTAACTGTAAGCTCTATGGACCCTGGAATCATTTGAGCACCATTTCACCCATTCCATTCATCGTCTGATATGACTTAACATTGGAGGACGTAAAATTACCGAAGAGAAGAGAGTAATACAAATAAATAAAGGAGATAACATTATAATTGCTACGTATGCACTGTAATGAATATAATTATTGGTTGGTATGTATGCGTGAACGTATATTTGAAATTACTCAGAACTGAAACGTAAACATTTGACATGACGTGATAAGAGAATAAGCCAAGGTGTTTGTTAAATTCGACGAGAGAAAACGATACACTTCTTGCTACTCTGGCAGAACGTGTCTGGTCACATTATATCTTTATTTATAAATGGTTCGTAATCTCTATTTATTCTAGGGAGTTCGAAGCAGCATTATTCATTTACTCTTCCATGAAAAAGTGTATCAGCTGGATCAATGAGACGCAATCTACCTCCCCCTTACCCTTTACTGCTGTTAAAACAATCCAAGTGAGTTAATGAGGGCTCAAATTATGTTGCAAACAGAAATAATATTTTTAAACTGACTGACGTTGAACGACTTATTCATAAAGAAATTGACGAGGAACACAACAAGATTGGAAAAACTGCGTGAGACATCAGATAAACTACAAGAAGATGGCTTTTGGAAACAAATGACACGTAACGAGTATTTAAAACCTATCATCATAAATTTTCAGTACTCAGATGTTGAGGACAGTGACAATGAAGAATTATCTCTTAACGTAAATAACATTCACAGCTATACATATGCACCGCTGGCATTTTCGTTGTATTAGAAAATTGGATTAGAAAAATACGTAATTCATAAACTATAATTAATTTTAAACTAAATATTTAAACCATTTGCGTAATATATGAATACCCAAGTTACAACTGATTTCAACAAATGCATTATTATAAAACTTTGGAAAATTCAGTTTGTGTTCCCTTACGTCTAGCGCAACGAACACTCGCAAGTGTGCGAGAGAGAGAGAGAGAGAGAGAGAGAGAGAGAGAGAGAGAGAGAGAGAGAGAGAGAGAGAGAGAGATAGAGAGGGGGGATATAAAAAGAGGGGATAACGAGATGGCAACGGTGAAGGCTCTAACGCATCTGATTGGCTGCAGGCGAGAACTCTTCCCATTTGAAACACATAATAGTGCCCATAATTAAATGGATGCTTTATGATGTTTGGGCATGAAAATGAACTACTGCATTTCTTTAAATGAAGAATTGTGTATGTACAGATCGGTGCCATGCTTCATTTTGTTGTGAATTAACACTACCAGACTGTTGAAATGTGCCTACAGGAAACAGCTGATGCAGTTAATAAATTTGAGCATTCTTGCCCTTGTTCGTCATATGCAAACTTAAGAAACTATCATTAATTACGCTATAGCCAAATCTGCTGAAATATAACTGATTAAGTACATCCATACTCTTAACAAATTATACATACAGTGGAAGCTCACTTATAAGTTTTTCAAGGGAGAATATTAAAATAATGTATAAATGCGAAATGTGTAACTGATTTTCTCTTCTGTTATGGAAATGCGTATTAATTACACAAATAAAATTACTGTATACACTGTGCACTTCAAATGACTTTAAAAAAGTCTTCAATTTCTGTCTGCTTTTTGGATTTTTCCGTATGACAAAATAAAAAAATAAAATAAAATAAAATAAAATCTACATATCTAATAGTCCGGTTTCTGGAATCTATACCAGGCCTTATTATGCAAACTTCATTTCTAACTTTATTAATTTCTGAATCAGATTTCAGAAAACAATTTACAAATTTTGCTGATATAATCTACTTTCTACCTTAACGAACTAACTAAACATAAACATTACTGGATTCCAGTAACCTTACAAATATAATCTATATAAAACAGTCTTTTTCTACTTTACTTGTACTTCAACAATATAAATCAAATATGCATTTCTACTACAGCTTTAATTCTTATAACAAGCTACGAAAGACTGTTTCCTACAGTTTTAAAATTTCCTCTTCTGCAACTGGTATCCAAAGCTTCCTCCTACTTGTATCCATCTCCTAAAGGAACTGGCATCAGTAGATGGAGCTGGTTCGTCAGTTCCAAACATCCGGCTAGTCATCTCTCCGCTTCTGCATAATCAGTTGCATCTGTCCGCTCTGATACTCTCCATATGTCTTCTCTTTCTTTCTCTCTCTCTCTCTCTCTCTCTCTCTCTCTCTCTCTCTCTCTCTCTCTCTCTCTCTCTCTCTCTCTCTCCAGGTATTCTCTTTCTGTCTATGGTCTTTCTGTCTTCTTTCTGATGTCCATAATTGGCATCTTAAATTAGTTCTTCAAGTCTGGTAATCTGTATCTTCAGCTTCTCTTGGTCCTATTTCCCTCCGACGATCTCTTAAGTTATATTTTTTCTCGTAGATTGAAATGTTATTACATTTCTTTCTTGAAATAGTTAGTCATGGGTCATATATTCCTCCAACGCCTTAACGGATATTATTTGAGACATATTTCCTAATGTACATAATCTTCTGCATCTCTTAAGATGTTACATAAACATTTTCCTTGAAGTCTCCTTCGACCGTCTTTTACTAGTTCACTATATTTATTGCACTCAAAAATAACATGTTCAGGCGAATCTAAACAGTTACATTACTCACATAAATCTGAGTTATTCTTCCCTATTGTTTTTAAATATACATTGTATAGGCCAGTCCTGTTTCTTGGTTTTATATTTTCCAATTTTAGCCTCTATTTAATGTCCGGAAATAAATCATCTTCCTACGTGTGCATTATCCTACTCTTCTTGTCATTCTTGTAATAAATAATTTTTCACTTCTTTCTTAGTATTGCATTTTTTCCCATAATTTTAAAAACATTCCCATATTCTTCCTTCTTTATCCAATAAGCTGCACCCCTTAATCTAATGATATAGTCAATAGGCCAAATTCCCGCTACTATTAATAGGGCCAAAGTAGATGTTTTTGTAGCTCCGCTGCTGCGAAGTAATATTTGTCTCTGAGTTTTTAGGATTAAATTTGCGCAGGATTTGACCCTTAACCTATGTGCCCATGTACTTGCGCCATATCCTACTATACCTATTACAAAACTCGTATGATATATCCTTGTTGCTGTAAAAGGTATTCTATAGCTCTTTTGTACAATTGACGCTAATTTCATAATGACATTTACTGCCTTTTCTCCTACGTAGTTCATATGGCTGTTTAAAAGTAATTTTCCATCTAATTCTATGCCTAAATACTTAAACGTCTTGTGATATTCACTACTGACAACGTATGACATCCACTACTTGATATAAGCACTATTGGCCTCTCCACAAATTCTTCGGCCACTTATGTCGTATCTTTTCTTAAACTTTCGGAGCCAGCCAACAGAAGCTGTCAGCCATCCGTCATATTAAGCTGCTTCGCAAAATCTAGTGCCTTTGTCATCGACGGGAACGTTTTCCTCACAATGTTGATTGAATCAGACTATAACACATTTTCTTTTTGTCCCATTTGTAGCCCGCCTTCAACTGCAATGGTAATATTGGCGACTGTTCTCCTTTGGAACATATCGAAGATGTTAACTCGTATTCCTTGGGTTTTAATCATTAGATCACGCACAGATTCTCTTTCTCATTCATACTTCCAGACTCTGTGGAAAGATGGGGAATTATCTTGGTTGCAGACAAATCACCACTACCGCCAACGCCACCGCCGCCGGAAATCGAACCCGGGACCCTGGCACGGCAGGCAAGTGCTGTACCGAAAGACATTTTTATAAATTGGCAAAACGCCGTGTTTGTATTCTCTTTACATTTTGATGGCTACATCCAGGCTTTACTACGTTCCGTATATACTCTTCAATTTTATTATTGTTTTCAGTGTCGAGTAAGGTAGGTCCAAACGCTCAGCAATATTCTTCTTCGTTTCTTTAGGACTGATTTTAACCTCATCCAGAATTTTTAATTTTTCACCAAGAGTTAGGATTTTCCTAATTTGGTTGATATTCACTCATGTTTCTTCTCCTGTTTGTAACTCGAAACTCCACTTGAAATAGATAAGTGACTGTTGGAACGATATGACGATAATGAAAGCAGTACACTAGCAGTACTCGACTTAAAACAGAAAAGTGACTTGGAACCAAGGTTAATACAGAAACGTTATGATGACAGTGAAATGATAAGCGACTATGAAAACAGCAAACCAGGCAGTTCCGAGGTTATCCAAAGCAAGAATACCACTGTACGCTTTTTTTTTAAAAAAAAAAAGTATAAATGGGTATGTTTTATGTATGGAAATCAGAAAAAGTGACGCATTACCAAGAAAACGTATAACCGAAAAATGTGTAACTGAGCAAAATTTTAATGGAGAACGACTGGTTCGTAAAACGTTAGCGTATATGAGCAAAAAATATATAAGTGAGTAACGTATAAGCGTGTTTCAACTGTATATGCATAATTTGAAAGCTTTAAATCTGACTGAATTATACGGCCTTGTTTTCGCTTCTAACGCCGCTACTGAAGTAAAATTCACTCCTGACAAAACCAACCCACCACTACTGACAAAATCAATACGTCACTCCTGACAAAACCAATCTACCTTCTCCATCACCTGAGAAAAAAAAAATGCACTATTCGTCAAAAGTCTACTCCGACACTCCTGAAGTGAAAAATCAGTCTGCCACCCGTGATAAAAGAATCCGCTAGCGCAAGAAAATGATTCCTCTGGCTGTGATAAAACGAATCCATTGCCCATAAAAAAACAATCCGCCACTTCTAACAGGACTATTTCACTGCTCTTGACTAAACCAATACATCATCTCTGATAAAACCAATCCACAATCTCTGACAGAAACCCATCCACGAGCACTCACAAAACCAATCCATCACTCCTGACAAAACCAATCTATCGTTTACGACAAAACCTATATTATCTCTGACAAAACCAATATAACACTTCTGACAATACAAGTCCACAATCTCTGACAAAACACGACTACTGACAAAACCAATCCATCTTTTCTGACATAACCAACATACCATCACTGACAAAACCAATACACTATTCATGATAAAACAAATACACTATCTCTGACATCGTCCCTGGCAAAAGCAATTCATGACTACTGACAGACCATCATACCATCTCTGGCTAAACCAATACACCAACACCATCTCTGGAAAAGTCAATGCATACTATCCGTGATAAAACTAGTCATCTACCTTTGACAACCACAACCACACCATCTGTGACAAAATGAGTCCGTCAACCCTGACCAAGCCAATCCAAAACAGTTGACTACGCTCCACAAAACCAATATAATTTACATGGCCTTCTTAATTTTCCTTGGAATATTTGTACAACATGAACTCACTAAATAAGATAAAGAATAGAGGAAGTCGTATCACTGCAATGCATGCAGAGTTTCCCTAGTGCTTATAAGTTCCAGTTTTTGTACAACTCACAGCTCGTTCCTGCAGTCACATAACGAAACAGCCATGCAAATGATTTCCCAAAACTCGCCGTCTGATCCGGTCCCATGTTACGGTACCACTCGACAATCTACTAATTATCTCACATCTTGTTATTTTCGTGTGATACTTGCGGCTAGAGCTTACCAGGAAACCAGCGTGATGAAATGAGAACGGCTCCATCATGTCTAGCTTCTCTTCTCTGTTGTGTTGCCTAAATTCCTGAGTGAACCACGCTTTACTCTCTGTACAAAGAAGCTGCTTTCTTAATCAAGTAAGCGAAAATAGATAAATAAATAAATTAACTAAATAAATAATACATGATACATAATAAATACTAATTAGTAATAAATAAATAGGTGGGTCGGTGGGTAGGTAGGTCCTATATGTAAATTTCCTTTAGAATAAAGTCACTGTATCTGACAATTATTAGTAATATTAGGTTTTACTTTGTCGCTTCGTAGACGTAAGCAACAGAACGAAATTGTTTTATATTTGCCGGGTTTTATAGCAAACTGTTTATAGGCAGCTTATTAAATTTTGGCAGACCTAGAGGAACTCAAATGAAAAGGTAATGCAGAAATATAATGTATAACACTTTTAAATAATTAGTAAATATTAAAGACCGTAACTTTATTTTAAGGAAGTGTGAAGATCAAGGATTGTACATTTGCAAATGATCGACAGCTACGATCGTGGATCGCGCGATTGTGAAAATATCTATTTTCTAGTTCAGTTTATTGCATGGACTACCTGTGACAGAAAAAAAATAAGAAAAAGGAGCACCTATAGATTTGCACAGTAATACGTTTCCAACTTCTACCAAAGATAAATATTTATTGAGGAAATATATCTATAAAAATTCTATCCATAATATATCTGCAATCGCTCACAATAACAGATGACAGATATATATATATATATATATATATATATATATATATATTCCCCTAATCACTTTTATTTTAATTCTAATTTCTTATTCTGAAACTCCAGCATCTTAATTTTGAGCTTAGTTTATTATCTTTCTTTTTTCCATTTCGTCATTTATTTCAGTTTTTACCTTTAAATAATTTCACTGCAATTTTAAGCAATTTAAACATATGTAATACATTTGGATAACAGCCATTACGTATAAATTTCATTTTTTCGTGTAAAAGTATTTAGAAATGCAAGTCGTTCGCGAATTTATTGGTAATTAAAATCATTCCCTGCATTTATGAGAGTTTGGAACGCGTTGAGCATAACCAATTGAAATTAATAAACTATCAATTGTATTCCACTCTTTCAGGACGCTATGTATACCCAGTTCAAACATTTACTATATGCATTCATTGCAGTATTCCTCACATGGCTAAGAGCGCACCTGAAAAGCACCTGTGGCCCCTAACTTAAACACCAGGTTTGCACCTTAGTACGTGCCTTTCAAGTGTTTACGTCATTGGTTCTCAAACGCTTTACAAAGGTCAACGTTAATTATAAACTATATGACCCTTTTCGTTGCTTCCCCTCTGTTTTAAAGTGACGAAGAACACGCTTTTTATCTGCATAATTATACGCAAGGAAAATGGCGCTTTTTACATGAAAATATTTAATTAAATTATAAAGCGCGGTGGAAGTACGTGACCGACGGATTTTCAATTTCCAAATCAATTTCTTGTAGGTGTTATTGTAGAGAAATTAAATATTAGTATATTGCGTGTTGAACACAAACTCTGATAAAGGTTCTCAAACACTATGCACCTGAACAAACATAGATCCTGGATATGCCTTTTTAATGATTATTTTGGCTTTTACATCTTTTTGTTTTTATCTCTATGCTTCACTCGTTAGGATAGCAGACTCGGAGCTGTTTAAACCATGGAGTTATATTTTCTCTTATAATTGATCATTTCTGGAATAGCACTAAGGATCACTGCCTTCTTTACTTAACAGTTTAGTAATATATGATGAATTGCATGTGCAATCAGAAATGTAGCCCTAAACAAAATGACGGAACAAATGATGATGAGGAGGAGGAGGAAGAGGGGGAAGAAGAAGAAGAAGAAGAAGAAGAAGAAGAAGAAGAAGAAGAAGAAGAAGAAGAAGAAGGAAGAATTAAGAGCAAGAAGAATAAATACGACATAAAAACATTGTCCAATGAGTATTTAGCCAAGAAACTGTGAGTGGTCATAATGAACACCAGGCCCAAATGACCTCGTTGTCGACGGGTCCTAAAACCCACTAATCTAATCTAATGAACACCATTTCAATTTTTCCAGTCGCGTTCAATCTAATTTCAGTAGGATGTGCTAGCAGCATGGTTTCCTATGAAATAAAATAAAGAAGGTCTGGCTGTGTAAAGGGTAATTTGGGAGCGGGGCATCTGTATTAAAAAGCTTGGTGCTGCATTGTTGGATTAAGCTGAATCTACATAGCAAGTTGGGATTTAATTTCTTTCAAGTTTCTGTTCACACACGCACGCACGCACACACAAACACATACACACACACACACACACACACACACACACACACACACACACACACACACACACACACACACACACACACACACACACACACACACACTTTTCTAAAAATTCTTTATATATTCAGAACTCAAAACCTATACTTGCAGTGCTACCCGGTATGAACATTTTGGTTGGAATGGAATAGAGAACGTAGAAAGCAAAACAAACAGCAATTTTCCTCTTAGGAAGTATATAAGCGGTTCAAAATCGAACCAATAACAAATAATATCACGAAAATGGCTAATGCTGCTAAAGCTTTATTGGGCATAAACTTGTGCTCTCGCGAGACCTGAATGTTTTATGCAGTAAGGTTTTAACAATCTGTTACTACTTACCAGTTTTACAGAATTAGTAATTCTAAATGAAGAGGACATCAAAGATTATTCCCAGATAATTTCATTTGCCATTACAATATCTTACACATATGGTGTTTTTATCAAAATCTTAGATATAATTTTTGGAAAAACGAGGTTTTGCACAAAATTCTTCATGCAAGGAGTATTTTGGGATAGGGGAGTTCTTCAAAATCTTCTTGTAGCGTTCTTGAAAGATGGTGAATTTAAAATACGAAGTTTGGGATTTAATCACTATTTGTTGTTTAGCAAACGCAAGAGCGCGTGCACCCGTTTTTGTTTCTTCTCATCCAAAATGTTACTTTTGTAATTGAGGGGGGCCTCAACGTTATTGACATTTTTGGAGAATGCAATGTTTGCTCTACTTATTTCAATCCACAGTAATAAAAGTAAAAAAGTGTTGATGCGTTTTCAAAACACCGTATTTTGCACCAAACATTTTATGTGTACTCGCGCACATGCACGTACATCTTTCTATGTTCCGATGATTTCCATAAACAAGTAAACTATCACGCGCAGAGTTTGATGGCATCATCTTTGTTCTCTGTGGGGCCTGTGTCTCAAAAATCAGGTACGGAGTGTAGCTAGAACTACCCGAAAATGAGTCCAAAATATATAGAAATATATAGGTATAATAACTCAACATTGTACGGGATGGAGTTTACTCTTACTGCAGTGGATTACACAGGCTATACCATCAAATTTTCAGGTGCGTAGTGGTGTGAGTACTGTCTTAGTTCCCTTGTATGTATTACAGCATTAGTGGCATACAACCCAAACTTTTGAAAGCATTTTACCCTTCCTTTTCAGGAATCTCTCTCCTGACAAGCGCGAATCGAAAGTCTTTGCTAGTAGAAAGTATAGAAAAAGGTAAGCTCTATAAATTGATCCTGCTGGCCGACATATACAGCAGATGTTAGTGATTTTCTTTACCCTAGGATTGACAATAGTCTTATAGATGTCACCAATTGCAGATGTGCGCCCTTAAACACCACACATCATCATCTTTGTACCGAAATACAATGTGATTGTTTGGATTTCGAAAAATGTCGATATTGTCCTAATAAGTTCGGAGTTGCTAAAATTTTCTTTCCTACCTTCTCATGGTCTTTATACGTTCCAGAAGAAACAGCTACCAAATGGTACTTTCTTAAGAAAAACATCCAAATTAAATGACTAAACCTCTCTCACAAATTCTATTCCCGTTTTCCCTACAGCTTCAATCAACTTATCTGTGGCATAGGGGAATATTGATCCCGGGGACTACAAGCATCCCAGACTCACCTTTGACCCATCATAAGCTCAATAGTCTCCCATAATTGACAACATATCCTCTATTTCATACTACAGCTTGTGATACCTCATAAAAACGAAACCACCATCACCTACTGTCTATTATAAATCCATCATAACGCCAGTAAGGGAGAGAGTCCCGGAATTGCAAACCGTCGAAGGCTTCTTCTCTTCGGACAAGGATGACTCTTCAACGATACCACTGTGTGTGTGTGTGTGTGTGTGTCATGGTCTTTGTGTGTGCTGTTTGAAGATCATGACTGACTGTAAAATTCAGCTTTCTCCGCCTAACTTCGTTATTTACTTGACTCTTATTGCTACAATTAGTCTGTCTTATGCACCACTTGCAACAGAGGAAAGGTGAAGCCTAAGGATGTTCGACAACGGGTAGATTCGTGCTGAATTTTTTTTCCGGTACTTGACGTACTTGTAATTGCACAAGGTTCTCATGCAATCTTATCTTAGCCTTATGCATACCCGCATTTGGGAGGACTGTTTTTTATACTGGTCTTCTTTTCACTGTTATAATACTATTATCTGCAACTGATATTAAATCCGTAGAGTGTATATCTGTTACAGTGCAAAGTAATTGATCAACCGGAAAGGCTTGACCTATGTTATTGAAATACTTTTTTCCAAAGAAGGGAATTAGAAATCATATCCTGCAGCTACTTACCCGGAAACTGAAGGCATAAGTAGACTGCAGTCGTGAATGTGCAAGGCATACGGAACTATGTAAATGTTAAAGCAGCACAGGAAACATAAAAATTCCTACCCAATGTTATCACCTTGTTGTACACCTGTCTACAACAACGAATAGGCGACTGTGTCTCTTAGAAAGTGGAACAAAGTGAACTCTTTCCGCCTTCGTTATAGCCTCCCCTTGTAACTTCTAGATATTATCTGTATGATAGTGCATCCATAGCGGGTGAATCATTTAGTGAATACAAAGATCTCATGACAATATCATCTCCCCCACTTGTACTGTGATTGTGTGTGCAATCATACGTCCACAGACGATAATAGCTTTAATATAATTATAAGTTAATTAATTTGCTAATAATTGTACAAGGTTGAATTTATTTTGATAAATAGTGTAATTCCATACATAGGAGGCATAAAGGAGTCGGTAGGTTTCACAGGAAATAAAATTCACTTTGGAATAAGTTGTGATCCATTTAGTGAACATATTAAACGTATTTCATGGGCTATTTCCTTGGTCCAATGAGATTGAAAATTCCCGACGTTTCGCCAAGGGATTGAGCTTGGGATCTTGGAAGGTAGGTATGATGTTTTGAAACTTTATACAATGAATAGGTTTAAAAAATGACAGTCGCTTCAACCTCGTGCATCTCTTTTGTACTGAGGCATTATTTATATAAGGGAAAAACAGGATTTAGTAATATGATAATAACGGTGTAAATAGCATATATTTATCAACGCACGTTTCCACTACAACGAAGAACGTAGGGTGTCATTCTTCAAGAGAGAGAAACCTTAACGGGGTTTATGGCAGCCAAGAGAGTGCGTCGTACCTACCCTTACATTCTAAAAGTCAACCAACAAGAATTCAGGGAAGAAAAAATTTGCGCAAAGTCATGAGGAAATATACAGTTAGAGACTAAGAACAGTAAGTCAGTGCGTCTTCACGTGTTATGTAGCAATGGAAATTAGATTTAGATTAGATCAGATTATTTACTGGGCATATTCCAAAATTTTACAATTTACAACTTTTGGTTACATTTATTTGTATTTACCTTGTTGCTACCTTGGCTTACATGACACCCTCGTCTTCTGCTCTGCCAGGTAGCTCTTAACTTCCATGCCTCCTTTGTTACTTAATGTCTCATTCTCCCCCCCCCCCCCCCCCCCGCTCGTCTTCCTTTCTTTTATTCTTTACATTTCTGGTCCATTTATCTCTGCAAGAACTCACCAATACTTCTTTCCTTCTTTTCCTCCCTTCCCGTTGACATTTTTATAGCTACTATCTTCTCTACTTTCTCCCATTTTTCCTCCTAAACCTTTCTTCTCCACATTGCAACCTCCTCACATTCTGTTACATAGTGTTCTATGCTTTCTTTTCCACCACACAATTCACAAATTCCCTTTTCCCTACCTCTTATCCCTCTTAGAAATATTGTTCCTGTTCTCATCCAAGCTAACCCTTCTCACTCTTGTCTATTGCAGTAATCTGCATATGCTTCTTGTTCCCAATTTATTTTTATTTGCTTGTAAAATTGTAATGATTTCATATTTTCCAGACTTCCCCATATATCCTGTCTTTCTATATATTCTATTCTGCATTTTACCAATTTACCCACATTGCTTGTATTCCTTTCCTCTAATCTCCATATATCTCCCATTCCTATTTTTTCCATAATTCCTCGTATCTCTGCCCACTATTTGTGTTCTCTAATCTTTTTGCTGTCTCGTGCATAATTTCATAATTTCCCCTTCTTCTTTGGCCAAACACCTATATCAATTTTTTTTATTATCCTTTCCATTATTATTCCATTTCTTCTTGTCTTTCCTAACTCTACTAAAGCTACTTCCCTAGGTAGTGTTGTCGATGGTAATAAGAAATTGGTAGAATGGTTATTACAATAAACACTGCTGAATCTGCCGTTTGAATGTATTGTATATCATCGCATTACCTGAGTTCTCTAAGGCCATCTCGTGCTCTACATAGTTTTTCTTTTAATCCCATGGATTTGGATTCCTTTGGAAATAAGGTCTCCAAATATTCTGCATCCTATAGATCAACATTACTAGCTTCTAGGTACAACTTGGATCACAACGTTCACTATAATGCTTAAGATTAGAGTAAAGTGTTTATAGAAATTATTATATCGGATTGGAACCTGTAGGGGCTTGCATATCCGGTAAGTCTTCATTAGTTTCATTATCACGATAAGCTGCCAGATATTTCAGAACGATAAATAAAACAGAAGGTCTTTAAAGTGCCGCGCTGATGTCAAGATGCAAAAATAACGTGTGTTTACAAGCAAGACACGTGGTCGGGATGGAGTAACCAGCTGGAGAGATGTCGTCAGTCCGTTGAGTCATTTAATGTATCCCTCCGGGTATCTGCTCTGGTTTTCTTGACATCAGATAACGTCACCCTACTCATCTCCGTAACTACCAATTTTGAGCTGCTTCTGGTTTGGAACATGTTACTCATCCTTCGTCATTCTGAACTCACGAATGGTTTCAGAATTGATCACATCAGTGAAGATGCTGGAATTATTAAATAGTAACATTAATAATTTTCGAAAGAAATAAGAGTGTAGATAGATAATTGATTTACAAGGAATAACTTTTATGTGATAAAATCAATGTACAATGCAAAAATACATAATTAAAAGTTTATCAGGCTATTGAAATCATTTGGGAGTTAAGAGTAGATTGGGTAGCTGAGGAGATAAATCATCTTAGGTGCAACTGGATCATCTGTGTGTACATCCCTGGGAGGAACGGATGATATGAACCGCGGGAGATATACGGGCTGCAAAAATGGTTGAGGTAGACGGCAGTAACGCTGACATTTACTGGTTGAATACTCGACTGGGAAGCACTGTCATCTGCCCAAGCCCAAGGAGAGTGGCTGGGTAATGACGTATCGTCATTATCCGACGTATTTTCACAACGAATATTGTAAATAAATGAAGTGAAAAAGAGCAGCGTTTTACTTTCACAGGTTGTAATGTATATTTTCTAGAGAAAAAAACCCTTGCTTTTCGTCTCACAAGTGAAGGATTCTCAAACAAATGCTCGGTTCTTCTTCACTTCATTGTTATGTGTTCAACTGATACATTGATTGTTCAATAATAATTCTATTCTTGGAGTTTTCTCGAATATGTTTAGCTGTTTTGCAGTTGTGCTTTTGGTTGCTATATAAATGACATTTAAGTCTTTATAATTCTAGTAACATTCTGGACAATTTTTTTTATTTAAAAAAGAAGACGAGATCAGTAAAACTTTATTTAAAGTTTTACAACTGCATAGTCAGGATTCACTCTCATAAATTTTTTGATTAAATGATTTATGTATGGTGTTTAATGTTCGCCATAATGCTGATTGTAGGCTTTGGAGGACTTGTTTTAATGAAAATTTTCATTAATGATCTTTAATTAATGAAATCATTTTCAGCGTAATTTGTTGTAGGGAAGCTTCTTAAGTTCGTTGGAATAAGGGCACTGAAACAATGTTTTGTTGGCTATGTTATTCGCTTCGCCAGTTCTTGAATGTACGTTACTTGTGTACATACATTCTTCCGAGAACGCACACGAATTTTAAAATATATTTGCTTTTAATGAAGTGTCTAAATCACACTCAACAATCCACTAAGAACATGCATATAAGAAACAAAACAAATCACGAAATCCTACCTATTCACGACTATAATTGCAGTAATATGAGCTCGATATTTCGACGAGACTTAGTCGTATTGCAGTACGTACCATGAGTCAAGCGCACACCACTAGTTTCCTCCAGCGGTTGCCATATACCATTGGCCCAAGTTTTGTTTTGAAACAGACTGCCATTGCAGTATTAGATGAAGTCAGATCATAACGTTAAGGTAAGTTTCATTTTTTATGACATCCTAACGATTATATACCACAAGTGATAATGGAAAGCAATTGTTCAGTTAGTTTGAGCAAAGTTAGAGTGTGTAATATTCACTATTTACGTCGACATGGCCCATGACAGCGGGAACCGGCAAAAGCGACTCGAATACCCTCTATCGGAGCCGATAAGAACTTCCAAATCCGTCTTCTGCTCCGACGACCGACACACAGCTGCGGAGTGAACCTGTAACATGAGAAGGGGAGACATAGCTCCAGCATTTACCGTGCCGACCAGGAAAAACCACGAAGGTTATAATCAGAATGCAGGGTCGAACCCAGAATCTCCCGAATGCGAGCCTCACGCGTTACCGCAGAGCTATCTCGCTCGGAAAGATGAGCTAAAGCAGTTAATTATATCAGTCAACAAGAAATACAGTAGTTCAAGGTGTTCCTGGAATTTGGGACATTCAGAAATCAGATTTGGGCGTAAATGCATAGCTCATATTACAAAGGCAAAGGGAATTCTTAGAATTTAGTATGTGGCAAAGAAAAAAAGGTTTTTCAAATACGAAGTCGTACCTTAAGATTTGGCAACATGAAGTAGGAATCTTGATGAGGAACCTTGTGTAATGTTTGATAAAACAGTATTCGTTTCTAAAATTCGCATGTTTATGTTATGTCAATTGTCTTACATATGTTTTTACAATGACTGATTGGTAATTTGCATCTAAACACCGCTCTCGAGATTTATAGACTTGACACATCAGAAGTTTTAATACTTTAATAACAACTACAGTTTTAGTACTGTTTCAAAGTCAGTTAATTGTTATAGCTTCAAATAGTTCATCAATATTCTCCTTTAAATTTATCAACCAAATTAGGTGATGTTTTCTATCTTCACGCCCTCAAACATATCCCGAGAATAATATCCTATTGAAAAACCTAGATATCAAAGAAAGGCGTTATCAGCCAATTAAACAAAGATTTAATTGACACTTTACCCTGCAGAAGAACAATCCAAAATACATACAGATTATGTATTATGAACATTTTTACTTCGTCACTTTTACAATTTTTTAAAATTATATAGACTTTAAAATCTCCGTGGATAGTGTCTTTTTTACATGAAGTTCAAGAAGAAATATATTTTTTCTCAAATGTGCTTTCACCAGACAGCGAAAATATATAAAAGTCAGGTTCGCATAAGCTTTTACAAACTTCCTCAATTTTGACTTTAAAAATGCATTTATCTCTTATTCGTATGTGCTAACATAAGATACTGTATAAATAAATTTAAGTGATGTATTTACTTGACTTTCTCCAGCTCCTACTGTTTACTCATATGTAGTTTCTACAAATTAATCTTGCAAATTACTATTTTACCATTTAATTTGTTAGTAAAAAAAAAAAAACTTTGGAGAAGTAGTACGCTATACATTTCGTTGTAGTTACAAGGGCTGTAATCGGTCCCTAGGCTTCGGATACAGTTGCTGTTTCGTTGCATTTTGACTGGAAAGTAGTGTAACGGATAAGGTCCGGTTTGCGAAACCGCTCCAAGTTGAAGATGTGACATTTTCTTCGCACTTTAACAGAGAAACTTCTCAGGGAGTGCGTGGTGTGTGTTATTCAAGGAAAGGATGACACCTGTTCTGACTTTGAAACCTTTAATGAACAGTATACACTTTAGCTATGTTGCGGGCCAATGGAAGCTATTATCTGAATGGCCGGTGTTACAGAATTCTCGAAAGAATTACGCCTAATCCATCTACCAGCTGTCTTATCCCAGCAGCGAACAGAGCACGAGTGTCAAGATTATACCCGAATGAGATATAAGCTTCTAATTCCTCTAATAACCTCCCCTTTGGTAATGACTCTAAGACCTCCAATCCTAACTTTTATGCGATGTTACCATCTCATATCTACTTTTCTGAAAGTATCTGCTTAATATATAATAAATAATATCTCACATTCCAAGAATTCCAAGCTAGCCTGCCGTAACTAATCTGACAACCTCGTATATTTTAACCCCTCATTAGCGTAACCGTCCGAAATACTTTCATAAATTTGCCTGAAAACCAGCCATTGCTGATAATACTGTACATAATGTCATCTCACCCCGAGCCAAACTGTACTCATAACCTGCTGCTAAACTTACAATCTTGTAACATTTAACACAAATTTACAAAATGTTCACATTTAATTTTATTATAAGTATTAATTTATTCAATGAATCCATAATTTTTGTATCAATAGTTAAAGGCGCAAAGTAAAACAACTCCACTTGTCCGAGCACTTTCGTCCATTCACAAACTCATTAGCACAAGAGACTGGTGTCTCTCTCCTCTCTGCTTGTTTGTAAACATAGTACTAATGTAATAGAAGTTAACCTATAGTCTACCGTTTGCTTGAAATGTTCTTTCATAACATCGCGATGCACAATCGAATGTCAGGAGTTCAAAAACGGATGGAAATACTGATACCACAAGAAATATGTTTGAGATAAATTATATGGTTTGAAGAGACCTACATTTCTGTGCAGTCTATTTTCTTCTATCACTGAACATTCATCCATTAGGCAAGATATTATAAATTCTGTTCCGTATAAAGAGGATTTCATAACTTTCCAGAAAATTCAGTATAAGCATATTAGTATACAAGATACACAGGGTCGTTTTAATCAAAATAATTAGCTATTTTGAAGCAAATAAAACGCCTGCAAATTTTTTTTCAAGAAAATAATCTGGGATGGTATTTTTTAAATCTTTTGCTTTTAATCTTTGAAAAGCACTGAACTTAAATACCATGTTGGTATTTATACGACATTTCGTTTTTTGAACTATTTTTATTAAACGACCGTATGTTTAATATACTTTGTGAGACAGGTCACTGTACAATGTACATGATGAATAATATGGGAATAGTCTCTCAAGAGACTATATCAGGTTAAAGCTCAATTGATAAAAAATTAGTTTTTGTCGAGTTAACAATTTACCTGATGCTACTTGTTAGCTTGAATTTTTCACTGCTTCAATATTTTTCACATAGGTACTCATTCATTTGTTTCCTCCTGGCCATTCAAAGAGACATATTTGAAAGCCATTACATGTCAACTAGACGGTAAAATATATAAATATCAGTTAGGCTCACTGCATTTCCCTATTTCTATTGTTTTTACAAAGAAACATATAATAAAACTATGCAAACGTTTATCTCCATTAACATGATCTAGGTGGAATAATAAACCTTGGCAAGAATATTTATTGAAGACGAAGCGCAGAAAGTCATAGAGTGCAGTAGGTAACATTTTTAATCCAAAAGTACTTTAAATTTTAATTGAATCTATGTCGTATTTTTATTAAATTCGACTCCTTTCAGAAGACACACACACACACACACACACACACACACACACACACACACACACACACACACACACACACGCGCGCGCGCGCGCACGCACGCACACGCACACACACACTGCATATTAACCCTAAAGTCAAGAAAGGGGTAACTACAAATATGCTACTTTCGATGTAATACAAAAATATTAAATGCGTATTTGATAAGTGTACTACAAGTGAAGTAGGCAACCGTAGCTGCGTACATAAGAAATAATAAACAATTCTTTCCCCTCTACAAATTATTCTGAAAATACCGTATCGCATATGTATGGCTTGATATTTCAAATTAAACTTAACATCTTAATATATAAATTAAATAAAAATTAAAAAAACATTTTAAAGAGTGTTCCTACAGTACGCAAGGAAAATAAAGCAACACTTGAAAATCTATTTTTAAAATTAATAGGTTATTCCCAGGAATGGCAGCGAATATTTCGGAAATTGACTATATAGAAGAAAAAGAAACTTAATTGGTACAAGTCCTACATATTGAAAAATGTTAACCCATAGCGTAATAGCCCAAAGCGGGTCTGAGTCTCAATCCGATTGCCGGCCTCACACCCACACACGCAAGTAGAGTCTATATTTTGAGCTTGTGATTTTTTCTAAAATGGAAAGGTTTACTTTCTTTTGTACTTTCCAGTTATGCGCAATTATATAAAATGCAATAAGAAAGAAGGGAACTTCATAAACATATAATAATGGTGATAATAAATTTAAATAATAATTTAAATAATAATTTAAATAATTAATTTAATAATAGCCTAATGTGTCTCTTGAAGGTCAAAGGCCTCCTGCTAGAGGGTAGCTCTGTTTCACTAACGCGGTTAGCTACTCCACGTTAGTTTGTGTCTAGTGTTTGGTTTGAGTTGATTTCACTTCCCCTTATTACGTTAAGAAGAAAATCATAGGTTATTTTTAAATGATTTTTCAATATCAGTATACTGAACCTACTATGTACGAGTCAGCGTTTTAGTTAATGCTGTTGATACACACACTTGTTCAAAAGTCCTTTTTGCTTCAGCGGACCTGAAAATGTAAATTTCTGGTAAACATTTCGGCAGATTAGGGTCCAATGTAAACTTTCCGTTGTGACTATAATAATAGAGAAAAAGAAAAAACACCGAAGGAAACAAAAATTACAGTTTCTAATAGTAATTCAGGTTCAATTTAACCAGAGGTCCTTCCTTTTTTACCTTTCAGGTCCTCCAATGTAAGTTATACCGGAGGATGAATAAAATGGCTCACATGATGCTCACACGAGCCCAGGGTCTATAGAGTTTAAGAGCCAGCCAACATTCATTTTTCAAGATATGGAATAATCCCAGGAAAAGGCCTTATCTTGATAACTTAGCCTTGACCGAGATTCCATCTCGGGGCCTCTTGAATGTGAGACAAATACGCTACCCTTGCACCACTCCCTATCCTCTATGGAATCTGGAAGTATGAATGGAAGTATGTGCAACTAATAGATAATTTAAGAAACCAACGTAAACATCCCAACCGTTCAGAGAGTAAAACCATTATCAGTAAGTTTACAAAGTCCTCGATATTACCTAGACGTTCAAGGGAGATATACAGTTAAAACAGTTTTAAAAAGGTTTTATTAATATTTTAGCTACGTTTTACTTGTTACAATATTATTGTATGGTTAAAATAAGGAATAGACATTCTAATTTGGAAAGATGGCACGATCAATAAGAAGATACGTATGTTCAGCAGCGAGAAAAAACGTTGCACACGTGTTCCAGATTCATGCTAAGGAGGTGCATCGGGATCCAAGACCTAACATTCCATTCCGGGACACTCTGGATGTTTCACAACTCTAGATGCGGAATCCCTTGCAGTTGTTTGCCTTCTGAATTTTTGAGAATAAAACACGGTCCCTTCCTCCAAGAAAAGACATTCCTAGTTTACGATCGGTATTTTGTGATTGATAATGATGTCAGATTTGGGCTTCAAATCGGCTGTCGAGCAATGGAAGTAAGGCAGGTAAGAAAGTTTCCAGACCATACCATGATCTATTACCGAAGTGTGCAACCTTCCTCTAGGCTTATGATGAAAGAAAAACAGTGAATTTTGTCGTGCAGGCCTCGAGTGCCGAACTGTGAAAAACGAATCGTGACCTTTTGATGGAATCTCTTGATCTAAGAGAGCCGTCTTGTTTATTTGTGGTCGGAGTTGGTCTGTAACGACTCGCAGATTTCATAAGTTTTGGCTGATCTCTAGAGCAGTCCGTGCTAGTCACTCTGTGGCACATGGTCGAGTTATGAGTTTACTACTTCTCTGAACTGCAGCATAGCCTCACGACCTCGGAGACTATGTGAAACTAAAGATGAAAAAGTAGTCACGCTGACTTTGATGGGACTCTTCTAATTTTGCCTCGGAAAAAGAAATTGTAAACAAATTATGGGCTTCTAGAAGGCAAGAATTGAATTATTTAATGTGCTAGACCAACAAATACCTTAACTTTATATATTTCGTGGCAGCATTTATTTAATTAGAGTTATTGTGTTATATAATAAACTGAAATGTCATTGGCTTCTGTTTTAATTACTTTGGTTCTAACACGATTAAAAGAATCTGCAGTATTGGTCTGCAGTTTATGTTATTTATTTAATTAGGTGGAATTTAAAATGGATCAGAGATGCCTGACTTCAAAGGACTATCTAGTGCCTCATTATAAACAAAATATGTACTTTCGTGATGTGCATCACTTTTTATTCATTCACACAGTTCAAGAAAGCTATTTAGGTCCTTCTGTGAGGCTAATATTCCATAGATTTAGGCTGCAGTCACAATCGATGTCCTTGCTCTTGGTGTGCTCTGGGCATCTTCATAACAATGAAAGGTTAGTTACTCTAAACTACTTGTTGAATAACCTTGAACAAAAATTGCCAAGGGCTGCGGAAATCTCTGTGTCGGATGATGTGGGTATACCATATGGTCTTGTTGATATGCAAACTGCATAATTCTATTTCACTTAAATACTGCCAGGTGTCTGCATGGATATTAGCTTTGATGCTGGACCATCATTACAGCCACCTCTGCACCTGTATCCTTGGTAATTATGAATGATACGATTGAACCATTAATCTCCATCTGGACTGGAGGAACGCCCGAGGAATCAACTTGTAATCTTTCCTCGTCTGTTTTACCAATTAATTTTGCGTTATCCTATGGTTTTTGTTTCCCCTCAATTATTTAATGCTGCACAAGTTGGCACCACTGATGAGTGGCCTGGTTATCGTAACTAAAGCAGATCGGTGGTGGTAATCGCCTCAGCATTATTTCCGCTCGGGGCGCTTCAATTACTGTTCGCTGAACTCGATTCGCTGTGGTCACTCGTGATTTCACGACTTGACTCACGCTATCTGAGTTGCTTTCGTAATTATCAGTTACTCAAGTCCTTCAAACTTCTCAATGGATCCGCTTATACCTCAATAGAATAAGTCATAACGGTTGTAACATTCTCTGGCATATTTGGAGCACAAAGATCCGACTTTCAATCTTAAGTTTTAATTCGTTCAGAAAGCAATTTATTTCAACTTTTTTCTGCATTGATTTCAAGCGATAGCTTTTATTTTTGATTCCTCAGATAATTCCGGAATGCTGCTGTGTACCTGTTTCATCTAGAGGTATCGGTCAGAAGAAACACCCGTTGGTACAATTTTCAAACTCATGTAGTCCATATTTATGCCTCCTGTCCATGAGATAAAATGTGTATCTGTTGAGATAAATATTAACTCGTAAATGCAATTAAAATTAGCAATTAGAGCCAAGGATGATCAAACACATTATAAATGAATAACAATAAACACGTTTAGCCTGTAGTTTAGCTAAAATGCTTCTCAATATATCTGATATTTCTTTGTCAGCGTCTGTAGCTGTGTTTGTTTTATTGTGATAATACTGTTTAGAGCTGCTTTCTTGCTGTTATTTATAAAACATTTCGATACTTTTGCTTCCCTGAAAGACGGATCATACCATCGCTTTGGTAACCTGGGTTACCCTTATATGCAGAGGCAGGAGTTTTTGTTTTTAGCAACTTTTTTTGCGAGTTTTCGTGAAATTTTCCTTTTTTTTCAAGAATAATATTTTTTAGCAACAAATGAGAAGATGTACATTATTTTTAGTATGCTTAGAAAAATTTACATTTATTACAATTTATATAAATATAACTTTAATTTAATTAATAACTTCATGTCTTCATAGCATGAAGCTAAAAGTCGAGAAAAAAAGTTTACAAATTTAACCAAAGCAAGGTAAAATTTAACACTTAACAAAGTCAATACAGTGACATCATCATGCGCACTGAAACAATAAACTGACACCACAGCACCCGGTTGGTCCGGATAGCGAGAACTGTTTGTCGTATGCTAACTGGAAATATTATTTATGGGATAGCACACCGTGCACAGAAAAAAAAATATGCTGATTAAAGGTGCTGAGAAGATTGAACTTCTTGGAAGCTACTCTGACATTACTTAACGTGAAAATATTGTCCTTCAGGGCTTAAAAATGTGTTCCGAAATACCCAAAATTTAAAAAATAAATACAAACAATACTTCACCGGAAACCACCCGAATTTAGAAGCTAAAACTGTTCCCATTGCCTGTACAGACACACTAGACTAGCTGGCTTAATTCAATAGTTTACATTGTCAGCTACTTCGATAGAATTGCCGATTCCTTTTCTAAAAAAGAAAAGCTTTCAGTTCCTGCGCAAAATTTGTTAAATGATAAATTTTGTGATGCCAAGTGCTGCAATATTTTAAAGGTACAGGCAATATTTGTTTCTGAAAATTGCAGATTGATAACAGATCCAATATTAGAATTTCATTCTAAACAAAAATGTGTTGCTCATCTTATTTTATCCCGAATTAACTCACTGAGTGCCAAATGTGAAATATTAGAGAGTGGCCACTATGGAAACAGAGTAAGTGTACTTGTAGATCATATCATGGGTCCCAATGTTAGAAAAGCAGTAGAAGAGAATCTAAAAGTTTGCTGCCCTATGACTGTCTAAACTGAACTTCTTTATGTCAAAAGAAACTCATGATGTAATAACCTTAAAAACTTTAGGTCATTTGTTTGAACCTTCTAGGCAGCATTTAAACAACTAAATGCATTTAAAGCTAGTGGTATTACAAACAGCTTTGTGACATTGTTGAACAGCAAAGCCATGGTGGTAACGATACCAGATTAGATGTAGTAGTAAAACTCTTGGCACTGAAGGTAATAGCTGATTCTGGCAAAAGTCCCTTCGATGTCTTCGGTTGCTGATGTCAAACACTGACAGTGAGAGATTTTTCTCTATATATAACTTAGTTGTGACAGACAAAAGAACAAGTATGAAAAGCGAAAATATCACAACTTGTATGGTGCAGTTTGGCGATGTCTGATATTTGATTTTATTCATGTTATCTACTATCTGCTGATTTCAAATAAAATGTTTTAATTTGGAAAAAAGGGGTTTTAACAGTTCTGCTGCTCTAGTTACCTGTTATCATTTCAGCCATGTCATAGCTCACTTATTGTTCCCGAAAATTTGCGCGAAATTAATGCGAATGTATGGTAAAAAAACACAAAACACCAACAATTAAAATTATTATTGCGATTTTTATAAACAATTGTCACCACAAAATCTTGCCTCTGTATTCCAATAACGTTACGTGTTGTTTATTATTTTAAGCTTACTCTCTATTTTGCACTGAAAACATCTGCTTCTGTTGTGTACTGTGCTATCCAGAAAAATAAATGCTACTATTAATCAGTAATAGTGTAGTGTTAAAGCTATTTTGTCAGTATCAGCGCAGTCTTCTCCCTACTCCCTTCTTTTCTACTTTTCCTTCTCCCATATAAAACACTTATTTTAATATCATGTATCACCTGGGATTCTGTTATGGCAACGGATTTTTCTGCAGTCACCGTACTTTCAAATGCATACAATAGTAAACAATTACTTCTCATTCATTGTCAGTAAACCATTTCTAACTGCCGGAACAGTTTGTGCCATTCCTTCCCCACATTTTTTTTTTTTTTTAATTTTTAACTAAAACCGCTGCATTACTCACTTTGTTCCTTTCATATGTTTGGTTCTACTTGAAATCCAATGGAAGAGTTTCTAGAAGTTTTTCTTCCATAGTTTACAAGTTTGTGCACCGCATAGGGTCACACTCCACACTCCACATGATGCTAATTTGGCCCTTAGTTCTTTCTTCCAGGATTTACAGAAGAAATTATGTCTTAGTGAAATGTTATTCTGCTGTAGCTATCCTCCTGATCCCCTTGTTTTGCTACTTCAAAACAGCTCATGTTTATACTATGCAATAAATATCTGAAATTCCACCTATGCCATTGATAATATGTTAATGCATCTTCCTAATTTTTCTTCCAGTCGTCTGTCGTCAACGTTGCCTTTTCTACATTAATAGTGTTCTAGCATCTTTTCATCTCCTTATCAGCAAATTATAGACATTTTACTCCCTTTCTAGTGTACATTACTTTATTTCTATTCCTGTCAATACTTAAGTCTTCAGTTAAACGTAGGAAGGCTAATAATAAGTGATATCTAAATCTTGCCCCATTCTTTAAACGTTTTAGCCTCCTTTAACTGGTTAGTCAAACAGACACTTTTTTTTCTATTTCACTTGAACGTATTAAATAATATCCCAATTAGCTGCTTCATAAAGAGTTTAGTCTGGAGTCCCTTCTCTTTCCAATCCAAAGTTCTATGAAATCTTCACGTGCTCCTTTTCGCGTCTAGATGCCCCAAAGACTGCATTAGTATTTTTCTTACCTCGATACATAAGGAAATTTGCACTACTCTATGGTAAACAATTTAATAGTAATTACCAAGCGGCCAAATTATTAGTTAATTAAAGTATTGCCAAACTACAATGGGCGTTACAGGTTTTAAATTAGTAAGTTAATTATTGTTTAGAGATAACAATCACTACTTTCAACGGCTGCAATTAACATTAATTTCAGTCTTACATTTATGTGCGATACTTTAGGAGCATTCGCTGTATTGAAGTCAAAACAGCAAAATCCCTGTAAAGGGGAAAACATGTTATCGTTGGCTTTTATTGAAATCCAAAAATGTTTGCTTTCCTTATATCCAGGAAACTACTGACTTAATTCAAAAGATGGTATGGTCAATCCTGTCTTTGTGAGAAAAAATATATCAAACGGCTGAGATCATTCATCTTTGGCATCAAGCCTCTTTCTTTCTCTCTCTGCTTTATTCACATAAAAGCAAGACTCACTTCTGAGACAGGAGATGGATTCATAAGACTTCGCATCATTCGGCATCCTTGGCAATCAAGGTTGCCACAAAATATAATAGAAACAGTTTTACTCATTTTCATCAGTAAGCGCAAACAATTATGTACAAAGGAAATTTATTTGCGCATCCTCCATTCAGACCACCTATATTAATCCATGAGTATAATTTACCTTCTTCTTGTTCTTCTTCTCCACTTCATGGATTAGGCATTTCTGCCTGTTCCGTCTTCACATTCCAACACCTACTCCCCCTCTACTTCTAGGACGCCCTATATCTCTTCCTCCGAGATGATTGTATCTTCTTATTAAAACTGAATTTTTCTTCACTGGTTCTATTCATATGTTCTTTCTAATTCTGTTTGTTCTCATCTATTTTGTCTTGTAATTTGTACATTTCTAATTTCTCGCAATATCTTTCATTTTTAAGTCTCATATGTGCATTCTTTAACTCTTCTTAAGAATCTCATTTCTGCTGCCAGGACTCGCTTCCGTCAATGAGCACTGGGCATGCCATGATTTTATAAAATTTCAATTTCGTTTCCTTCCTTTTTTATTTTTTAAAGTTGTTGCTACGGTTCCGCATATCTGCTGAAACTTTTTCTTTTCTTTTCTAAATCTTTGTCTTTGTTTACTTCACAACAATAGTTAAAGCTCGAGAGCTGTTTGTCAGGCATTTATTTCCAATACACATTACCTGATCTTATCTGATATTTTCCTCGATGTGCCATTTTTTTCTTTGTGACAATAGTTAAATTAAATTACTTTCCCGATAGATATAAATTATACATGGAACTTTAGAGGCTCTCTTGACAGTCCTCTATTAATGCAACATCATTGTCATAGAGAATCACATTTAAGTTTTTGTTTCTAATCAGTTAAATTCCTTCACTCACCTCCTTTTTCCAGTTCTTAGTCAAGTCACATATGTGTATATGAATGATGTAGGAGAAACTCTGAATCACTGTCATACTCATTGATTAGTTTTTAATTCTGTTATAAACGTGTCTGTTTTTATGATAATTTGTGCATCTTTATATAAACTTTTAATTACCTCTATTATAATTTGTATGTTAAAAATATAGTTGGAGTATTTTACGAATGATATATGGTACGGGAACACTTTTACAAGACGGTTGTGCACTAGACTTGAATGTTGTCTAAGAATAAGATTGTGAAAGTACACTTTCCTTTAAAAAGAAATTTCTGAGACAAGTAGCTATGGAAAAATAAATAATGCGCTGTTTCCTTTTATATTTGGTGACCACTGGACAAGAAAGTGAGATGAATTTTCAGAGAACGTGTTGAACAGTTAGAGGAATAATTCTTTGGCAACATGAAGAGAAATTGTTTTATTTTGAAGCAAAAGTAGGAACAAAAGTAGCAGTACTTTATTTTCATGTATTGTTCAAATTTTATTGCTTAACTTGTATTGCTTTCTTTAACGTTCATGGTCCTACTGCAGACCAATTTAATATTTGTTTTAATCATTTTTCACATAACACTCTCTCTTTTACCTTTACATTCATATTTCCAGAGTCTGCGATGGGTAATGAAATATTCTGGGTTGATAAGCAGAAACGCAGAATGCTTTTGTACATTTGCACAAAAAATGAGACTATATGATGTTACACGATAATATTCGTAGAGTCTGGGAACTCGATATAGCTATAATAGAAAACAAGTAAGGAAATATCACTCAGATTATGTAAGATTTGTACGGTCAACAGAACTTTTGGAATAAATCAACAACACCGATAAAATATTTCCTCACTTAGTAATATCATTCGTCCTAGAACTTTAGCGATTCTATTAGCTCCTTTTGTTCTGGAGAAGTATTTGCTGCCCATAGGCTGTTATCCCATGAATACAGAAAGGGGTAATAGTTTTCCATTAGGGTAGCATTCCTTTGAATATTGTGAGGGTTGTTTAAATGTTACAGCACATTTTATACGCATTTTACCAAAATATTAAATACATAAGTAAGTAATTTTCAGCAAAGCTGTCGAATCCACCTGATTCTCCACGTAGTCCTTTGATTACCTCAGGTATTATGAATTTAAGTATAAGTGTATGCTCAGTAAAATACTAAGACTAACACGTGCAGAGTCCTGCGAAAGAGCAGTTCGCAATTCCATCCATTTATCAGACGTGATCGTGAATGTGGAAGCGTTCACCACAACATTTCCAGGTAAGGAGTCATCTTCAACATAGAATTACGTAAATTGTTAGTTGGACGATGGCTAAGCATTACGTAAAGCATTATTTCCCGTATATGTCACGGTTGATGTCGCGAGATCTATGTTTAACAGATTACAATCGCTAACACGGTTATTTAACTGCACACGGATATTCCGAAGACACGCGCCTAAAGCGGGGGAGAAGGGCCCACTCAGGGGAGTAATGAGGATTACCACATTTGTTTCGGATTATGCATGAAATAACCAGAGCGCAAACTGCCTACCTCGACTACAACGCACAGAAATCAGAGATACGGCTCGGCTTTACCTGCATCATTTACCTTTTCGTGTGTGGAAAACACGTACCTTTTTAAACTTGTGTATTTTCAGTTGTCTTTGAAAAAATATCTTATTTATTAACCATGCTTTAAGAATTATATTAGTCGCCTGTGTGCCAAAATTTCGTCCCGCGAAAGTTTTCCTTACGCGTCAGTAAATCAATGACATCGGGCTATCACTTTAAAACCACGATTAAACAGCATCGGCCTGGGACTGATTTGAAACCAGTGACCTCAATACAAGAGGACAAAATTGTATTTGATGAGTACCTATTCACGTAAGCGTTTGTAGAAGCTTACGTCCAATATTAGCAGACGCTGCATGCGATGAACAACATCGCGCTTGAATAAAATCCATCAAGTGTTTTATTTTATCATGCCAGATATCCATTTAATTATCCAGTTAGTTTAAGTAATTTAAACAAGAAGATGAGGAAAATTGTCAAGCAATCAGAGCGTTTTCACAATTAAACTTCATATCACTTTCTGTGTCAAAAAGTAGCGTGTAGAGGCAAGTATAGATTTACAACGAAGCGTGTCGTTCTCTCCAAGCACCATGCTTCTTATTTGGCATTTGAATTATTCAAGAATGATAAGTTACTTCTTCATCCCAAAAGTTGAGAGAGTAAAACTATCATGAAAACGAATGTTTCGGTTCAGAATGCCTGTATACGTAAACACTGCGTGACTCAGGAATAACGTTTGGTAGCTATACGACGTTTTGGTTTTGAGTTCGAACCGTTTTCCAATTGCGATCTCTTGTTTGACAAAGTCAAAATCCTTATTTGAATAACTTTGCAACATTTTCTTCATAGTGTCGCGAACCCGTATCTACGATCGCGTGGCTTGTTTACACAAAAGAAACTGATAGGAGGGCAGTGTGAAAACCAAGAGCCCGCGGACAAAGATAACAGGCAGATAAGGGTCTGCCGAAACATACAAACTGAGATAAATGGAAATTTCTAGTTACTGCTGGACTGATAGAGATTGTTCGCGTTCTGGTTTATTTGCGAATCATCTAGCAATTATCTGTGAAGTATTTAAAGAGGCTACGATTGGCCAAGAGTGAGTTGCGAGTTGTGAAACAGTGTTGTGAAATGAGAGACAGCCAGCTGTGTTGTAACGAGAGCTAAGGATGTAATCTGCTGACACTGTTTGTTATTGTGATGGACCTTGGTAGACTGATGGTGACGTAACGTAATGCTACTGTAATCTATAAGAGTATTTCTAGGAAAATAAAGGAGATTTTTAATTTCTGCAGCTCGGCCTTTTAATTCTACGAACCCGCAGAGTCACAATATTTAAGTCTATTTATTGATTCTATTTGTTACCTGTTGAAAATGCATCCACAAACGCATTCACAAACACACACAAAACTATTTTATAAAAACCATCCAAATGGCAGTATATATGTACAGTACTTCATCACGATAAAGTATAATTGTAATTGTCTCGATGTTATTCCTTTTCCTAGAAAATTAACAATGGTTTTCCTAACTAAGAGTATAGACGCCGAAGAAACGTGATTTAAGGTGCTATAATTTCCCGTTTCTCACCTTCACACTGTCAGATTTATCAAAACGTGGTTTATAACAAGTGAAACCTTGTAAGTTTTCTATCTCTTGTTTCAACATTCGTTGCCAGGATTTGCAACAACTTGGCACACGATTAATATCGTTTTCTACGGTGTATTGCGGACAATGTTGCATTTATTTCTCTTCGACTTGCTTTAACTTAAGATTCTATTATAGATATTGCCAGCAGAGTCGGGGTGTTGAACTCTTAAGATTGCAGTCTCTTTTTGCTAATGTTTGAAAGTTCTGTGTTGTAAATGTCATTATTGTTGTAAACGCATATCCAGAAACGTCCGTTAAATCAGTTATTTGTGTTCTTTACTGCTTACATACAGTAAAAGTAGTAGTGTTTCACTACCTCCAAAAATTCGATATAAAGATTTTACTGGAAATCCAACTGTTGAATCTGCAAGAATACAAAAATAAGCATTTTTAGGAAAATATCGGCGTATGCACGTATAAGGTGTCGTGAACAGTGTAAGTCAAAAACGAAATTTTGGGATTTAAGTTCAGCATCTTCCAAGGTTGCGCAATAATCCCAAATTACCAATACCTGTGCACTTATTTTATTTATTCATTGTTATCACTTATTTTAATATTTGTATATCTCATCTTCCTTTTTCAAAATACCCAAGGCTCTTCCATTGGAAGAAAGAAAATTGTGAAAAGAGCTTTATTTTAATAAAACAATCGTAATGTTTGACTCGTAGTATCTAATCTTGCTTTATGTGTAATGTCTTTTTGGCAGGATTTTATTCCAAGGATATAATTTTTGAAGTAATATCTATACGAAATTTAAATATATTTATGTATTATTTATTTCTTTTCTAGTTCATGTTTTCTTGCAATCAAAAAAAAAAAAAAAAAAAAAAAAAAAAAAAAAATCTTCGTCGTTCCCCTTTTGTTTTTCCAGAGGATTCCATTTGGAGAGTTTTAATAATATAGGATAAACAGCACATCCTTGTATTAAAACCTTGTTCACATAATTTTTTTCTGTTATCTTGTCTTGTTACTTATTACTGACGACATTGCTTTGATTAGTTGTTTGACTGTCTTAAATCTTGATGTCGATTACTTCAAATAAGGACTACAGTACTTTCATTAATGGAATACATTTTTAACGACGTAGTCAATAGTCAGGATACCAGGGCCGCTGGTGTGTCAGACTTTTGTCCTATAGGAGTTTCTTACAAGCTAATGACAGAGGTTCTACTCCCGGCGTCACCGTGGGGCTTTCCATAGGGCAAGACCTAGAGACTAACAATCCCCCCCCCTCCCCATCTGGTCCTGTGGACGCAAGACGAGATGGAAGTGGATGCGCCACTTACACGGGTCAACACCAAAATGGGAAGGCTACCGATATAACCTCGGTGGGGCCGCCTGGTGATCTAGCACACCTTCTACTAGCTATGCTGGCTAGTACGCGGGAATATTAATGGCTTCGCTTAACCCCGTCCGGAGACGTACCCGATCAACCACTGCCCCCTCGAGTCCAACCCAATCCGAACAACTCCCTATCAGGGAGGGCCTCGAATGTTCCCTCCGAGGTTCTAGTAGTGTCGGAGGTACCATGAGTGCTAGGGTCCACAGCGTCCGCACCATGGCAGCTGAAGGGGATAGATCCCCTACCCTACGGGGAGCAGTATTTTACATGCCGGTGCCGGGTTGTTCTTATGCTGCATCGTAATTTTATTTCATCTAATGATTCGCTTTTAGCAGGAATGTGGTCATCTTTGGCTATTCAATATTTTAGCTTTTATTAGAAGATGAAAACTAGCAGGTCATTTATACTCACGAAATGGCGGTTCTGTTACGTAAATGTAATGTCGGTGCACAACATCAAATACCATTCTTTTTTTACACGACATACATTCCTATATAGAATCAATTAAGTTTTGAAATCATTAGTTTCCAGCATTTGATTAATTACAAGACATTTAAATAGAATGCAGTTGTACTTTAAGATTGTTTGGATATCTTCTTCAACTTCCCTAGTTGTACCACTATCGTGATAAAATCCCTCTATCCCTTATACTTTTAGGCGTTGGGTAGAGGAACAGAAACTCTAGATCAGATAGAGAGCCCAGGATGGGTGATCAGCTCGATGCCTGGGATGAAAGTGAGAGAAGTGGATGACAATGAGGACGACATGAATGAAAGGAAAGATTATAACGGAGAAATTGGTGGAATGGTGGTGGGGGAAACTAGAGATCCTGGAGAAAACCACCCCTGCGCCATGTTGTCCCACTCAAATCCCTTCTGCGGTCCCCTGGGATCAAACACGGACAGCCTTGGGGAGAGTCAAGCGGTCCAACCGCTCGGCCACGGCGCGACCGATTTTTAAGGTATGCTTCTGTAAAATTCTTTGCACATTAATTATTTTGGAGATATCTTAGGAGAGTAAAACATTGTGCTTTCTGTTCCTTGAGCGCATTCTATCAAGCTACAGATCAAGAACATTGAGCTAATGACATCTTTGCGAACCATTTAATTCAGTCATGTATACTTTCAGTTAAATTCCCATAAAGATTGTAAGTTACAAAATATGTCTTAACTTAGTTGTCTTTATATTAGAAAAAAAAAAACACATTAAAACAGGAGAAACTGCTGAGACTTTTCACGTTGTGAACTACAATGAAAGGTAATAGATGAATGTAATACTGTCATTCACTTTTATTAGATCCCTGAGTGCTATTTTTACTTTACAGAAAAAGCCTGGTGTATATGTGTGTGCGTGCGTGTGTGTGTATCTGTGTGTGCACGCGCATGCGCGTCCGTGCTTGCGTGCGTGGGTGGGTCGGTGGACGGGTTGGCGGGTGTGTGTGAACAGAATAACTCCAACACGAATAGTAAATTAAATAACAAATATGATATTTAAGTTCATGTTTTCCTAGAATGCCAAATGAAGTTAAAGAAAATTCCTTCACTTGGAAGTACCCTTTATAGGAAAGCTGATTTTCCGGAATGGCTCTAAGATTTTGGTTAAAATGCTTTATGTATAAGGTATTTCACAGCAAATGAAATATAAATGTTAAATTATCTTAAGTCTTCTTAGTTCTTAATGACGCTTGTTTAACTGATAACTTTTTAGAGAGGCAATATCTTACTACACAAATAAAAGAAATTAAATCTCGTTAAAGCACACAATTTATGAGTACTACATTTTTTGGTGGAGTTAACGATTTCCGAGATATTCTTTGTATTTGGTTTACATTTTAAAATACTTACATTTTACTGAAATTAGAAGTAATAATGTGCTTTTTTCCTGGTTGTGCAAAACAAACGGAATTTCAAAGCCCTCATTCAGGGGCTTTGAAATATACCGGTGACCAGTTCTTAAAGTATTGGATTATCCCTTAGGTCTATTGTATTCCCCCGTTTTACATTGTACCGACAAGGAAATATGTAATAAAAGATTTTGTACAAAACTTTATCTCTGTTTCCTGAAGCAGATCGAAGAATGCAATTTTTAAATCATAGTTCGTTGAGATTATGCAGAGAAGTCACGTGAATGTCACGCATACCTTCTAATGATTGGAGGTGAGAGATTGCACAGTGTGATTGGTTGATCTCATGGCACTATCAGAATCACTGTCAAGGTGAACTGGTCAGTTAAAGCTTGGTTACGAGCACTTAAACATCTCCATTACCATAAGACGCCCCTCCGAATACAATGTTATGTTTCTACAATGTAATGGAAGTCTGCCACAAAGTGAACTTACAGTGATGTGATGGTACAGGATATTTAGAGATGATCCTGATGGTCAGGGAGAGTCGCTCCCCACATCTCAGACCTGGCATCAAGTAATTTCTAACTTCTTCCAATGATGTTGAGGGCAACCTGAAAATCAAGACAAGTGCTTCTGCAAAGGGTATAGGAAAATTGGTGCACATTAGGTTGATCCGAATATTCGATCGCGAGATTTCACTTCAAATACTTGTTCTGAATCTCCAGAGAGAAAAAAAGTAGTGAAGAATCCATGCACGTGTGGGTGTGTTTACAGCATAATTAAACGAAATAAGAGATGGATGAATACCAAAATGTATCTTCCAAAGTTTCGACACGAATGTTTCCAATTTTGATTTAGACGGAAGATCGTTCGAATTCTATATTTTCTGAGGAAAAAAACGATATTTAAATATTTAAATGATCAATAGAATTTATAATTTGAATTCGATAGGAATAATGTGCTAACTTATCCATTGGAAGAACTTTTATATAAACACGTGAAACCCTATTTGTTAAGTAATAGATGAAATCTTACTGTGCAGAAAATGTAGATCTATCTAAAACACAGTTTATTTCAAACAAACATTTTGTGGCACAAGCCATTTCCGAGATAACCGCTATTAATTATTTTAATTGTACAACCATTGATTCTTTTGAAGTCATTTCGACTCTGTTTTCTCCTCAGGTCGCACAGAAAGAGAATGGACTTGTAAGCCAGCGCAATATAAACGTCCAGTTCTTAAACATTTTACTATAAAAATTGCTTTTGTTGTTATAAATAAATGTAATGTAGCTGTTTCTGAGTGTTTCATATCGATTACAGTAAAATATATATAAAACAACTCTTAAGTATTGTACTCGCATACTTTTTCTGCTCTTGGACAAATTAGTCTTGGAAAGTTTGGTATTCTAGATAAACATTTCAGAAATCACTGCTAAATGCCGTGTAGGTACAAGGGGAATAGGGAATATATCAGACCTCAAGCAATAGTAAAATCTTTTGAGATCACTGCTAGTCATTACATGATATCTCTTTGCATGGAAAAGAGATACAAAATGAATAACTACATTTCATTTGAAAGTGAAGTAATGGGAAAATTCAGACGAATAATACCGGTCTGCATAGATTTTCTTTCTTTGAAATGAATGAGCGTTGTTGAATCACATTTTTATACTTTTTGCAAAACTGAAATCCGTTTTCGTATATACTACGTCAGAATATTTTGCAATTCAAATTTTTAAAAATATTTTTCATAATGTACGTACTGTAGTAATATTAATGTGTGTTTATCGTCTCTTAGAAGGGCTCAACAGCTTATAATTTCAACTTTATTATTTTAAAACATGAAATATATATGTATTATGTGTATATATTTTATACTTATATATTTTTATATTTATTAAAATCTACTAACTATATCCACCCTAGGGGATATACAAAAATGTGTCTTCCCCCTCAAAGTTAGGAATTCTAAAGAGTGCAGTTTCTTCATACATTCTTCTCAAAAAGTCTTAAAGACGTTTTGCTTCATAATGAAAATATTTTAAGCTTCCATACCTGTAACCCACTCTTTTGTTTTAAAGGAGACAAATGAAAATGTTAAGTGTTTGTTACAAAAAACTACAATACCATCTATGGCTAGTGTGTGGAGATTTCAAAATGATTAGACTATTACTTGGTCAGTAGGCTGATTTCACAAAATATCCTTGCTTACTATGTGATTGAAATAGCGTATCTAGGTCGGAACACAAGGAAAGGAAACAGTGACCACGTAGGATTAATTTAACACAAGGTGAAAAAAAAAGTGAACCTCTTATTGATCCCTCAAAAGTAGTGTTCCCACATCTCCATGTAAAATTAGGTTTAATGAAACAATTTGTGAAAACCCTGTATAAAGTCATTGAGTTCTTTAAATACTTTTGTGTTATATTTCGTTCTTTAGTCTATGACAAAATGAAAGCTGGTGTATTTGCTGACCCTCAAATTCGAAAACTGATTATGGATAGTCAGTTCGAGAATAGTATGAATAGAGAATTAATGGACGCTTGGAATGTTTAATTTTCTTGTAAACAAAAAAGACCCAGATTTTGTTGACATAGTGAAAGTGACGTTACAAAGTTGCAAACAGATTGGTTGCAGCATCAGTGTCAACGTGCATTTTCCTCATTCACATCTAAATTACTTCCCTGACAATTTAGGAGATTCTTGTGAAAATTATATTACCAGGACATTAAAAATATTGAAATAAGATATCTGTAGAAGTGGAGTATTCTCAATATGGCGGAAAATTGTTGGGTGTTAAAAAGGGGTTGCTCTACACAACACGCGAGAGAGTCAAGGAGGAGAAAACGTCTAAATGCAATATTGAGTTAAGGTTATGATTGTGCTTATAATTATTATTAATTAATGATTAATTTGTAACGCGCAACAAATTATAGTTATGGCCCAGTTTTTCATTCAAAATTCTTGTTGAAAGTTATTTTTATTACACTTCACAAAAGTTTAATTTCTGTTGCTTATGAATGGTTTAAAAACCTGAAGTGATGGGACAAAAGGGAGACTGCTTTTGAATTCAGCACAAAAATCCGTTTAGGATCACCCTTTAGAATAAATAAATAAGTTTCGAAATGCAGAACAGCGTAGTAGTCTCCGAAATGGTTCACCTCACAGAAATAAATGTATTAGACATAAATATAATGTTTTAATGAGATCTACTTTTTGTGTAACAAGATTTTGTCAGTTTTTTGGAGTTTACCAGTTAAGCAAAAGTCATCCATAATGGACAGGGATTCTGAGAACATTCCCAGATATACTTTGTTTGCCAGTAAGGTAAATTATGTGTTTATTAAATGAACATTATTACAGTCATTTTAATAAAACTATAATTTTGGAGAAATGTTCCATATGAAGGGTAGTTGGAGGTAGAGAAATTTTCCTGAAAACCTCATGTCGCATTCTTTGAAGTTACAGAACTTAAATCTTAGTTAACCGACTTTTCGTTTTCCAGCCGGTAGAGGGAGAATGAAAGGAGGGAAAAAAAAGAAAAGGAAAAAAAAACACACAACCCATACCGTTTCTGAAAATGCTTTATTTTTCCAGATACAGTGGTTTTCAAAACAGTAATGCAATAAAATCTAGATATCGAATTTTTTGGGTGGAATGCAATACATTCCCTATTTAGTTGCGTAGAAGAGAAAGTAAACAGGTGTTTCAACGAATAGCTAACAAACTTCTGAGAATGTAAAAAGTGTATGAGAATGTAACACATTAGACTTTTCATTGTTGTCCCTAAAAAGTCTAGATGCTTTTTACGAAGTTTGTCAGCCGTTTCATTTTTATAATGCTCATGAGTAATGTTGAACGCGTATTATATATCTGAATCATATAAGCCTAAACAGAACTTCAAAACACACGATCTAAACCGGTTACAGGAATCTTGACCCCTGTGTCAGGGACCTCCATTTTTTCTTGTTTGTTGTTTGTTATATGAAGGCTGTAAATAAAGTAGTGGCAACATAGTCCAAACACTTGCAGAAAAACGGATATGCCCAATAGGATATGGGAGCGATCAGGTGACCATTGACGGGCGTCCAGTTGGGGGCGTGTTGTTGCTATGTAGCATTGAACCCAGCAGTGACGATTTCACCGCTCTAAAGCATGTTTACGAAAGACGATCAGCGTTCGTGAATTAAAATTTAGATTGCCCGTGGCAAAAATGCAGCAGAATGTTATTGAGGACTACGTGAAGCCTGTGGCGAGAATGGATTACGTACACAAAGATTGCACGATGGGTCAAAGGCGTTTGGTGCGGAATGAGACTGCGGATTTGCACCACACAGGTGTCCATTCCTCAAAATCAGATTGACATCGTGAGTGGTCTCGTTTCCGTGGACTGTCGGAGAGTTATCCAGTCATAAAACGGTGCAGCACTTGCTGACGGATTGAGGAAAAGTGCGTCCCGTTAGGTTCCATATTGACTCAACGACGTACAGAAATGACACCGGTATGCACTGACAGATACCGCAACGAAGGAGATGCATTTCTTTAGCGTATTGTCGCCATTGATAAGAGGAGGCTCGAGCCTATGTGCCAGAATTAAAGCGTCATTCGAATAAATGACGACACCCAGGTTCACCACGTCCACAGGAAGTTCGACAGGAACCCTTTGGGTGAAGTTCATGCTGAAGTTCATGCATTGTAGCGTAGGACTACGAAGGTCTTGTTCTTACGCATGCTGTACCTGAGGGACAAACCATCAACAGCAACTACTATTGCTGATTTCGGAAGCGACATCTGCATCCGGTTGTGCGGCGCAAACGTCAACGTCATGCAACCTTATCGCGTGGCATGACAACGCACGTTGCGTGTAGCAAACAGTGTCGAGCTCTTACTGGAACGGTGGCATTGGGAAGTCTTTGAACACCCTTCGTACTAACCAGACATGATTCCTTGTGACTTCGACCTGTTTCCGAAGTTGAAGAAAACCCTCCGAGGCCAATTACCTGACGTGGCATCTGGACTCCACGCAGTAGGGTGCTCTGTCGCTGTCATTAAGAGAGATCGCCTTGCCAGCGGTTCATAATGGCTTACCTACACTTAGCAAAATGTCTTGGACTTTGCGAATTACTACACTGAAGAAATATAATGCAGTTGTACTTTTTTTTTCATTCAATATTGTGTTCTATAAATTGCCACTACTTTATTTAGAGCGCTCGTATGTTGTCCTTTTCCAAACCAATAAACCTACTGGCATGCGGCTATTGATTTTTAAGGAACATTTTAAAACCACATAGGTTTGGGGCGGGTTTTAAACCAGGACCTTGAGAACAGTAAGTCAGATCTAACCAACTAAACACCCACAACAACCCAGGTGAAACACTGCTTTACGCAATTATCTGATTCAATGCATAAGAGTTGGCCGGAAATTTACGAGAAAATGGGCTGTCTCTATTTTGTGCAAGTACTGTAAAAATCACATTGAATATTATTTGTTCACTTTTCCTGCCAGTTTATAGCCAACATTCTGTTGTTGTTTTTTTTTCCATTTTGATAACATATTTGAGTTTCAAAACTTTGTACCCATAAAAATGAATAAAATTCTTGTATTTGTTTTGTGAAGTAGTGCACATTTCGCATTTTAATAAATGCTAGTTCCAGCTACCACCTTCGAAACTAAGACTCAGTTATTTACCATTTCTGCGATAGAGGATCAGCCACGTTTCCTCATAATATTCCTCCTTCCTAGGTGTGACTCGCGATTCCGTATGAGCAAGGCTGCTAAGCCAGGGACAGATAGTTTTCGGCTTGTATGAAGAATTCAACTATAGTGTCGAAAACGGTTTAATAAGAGAGATTCAAAACAACCATATTGCCCCAAATCTTGTAAAATTTATAACATTTTGGTTTTAAAACCAGGTTTTGTGTAATATTTTTCGCTTTTTCTATTATCTTATATTAATTTCATCAGCCTGTATTAGGCCTTACAGATTATGCAGTGAGACAGCCTTCTAGAAAACTGCATTGCAATCATCACGCCAATATATAGAAGGTGCGAAGGAAGAATTACATTAGGTTCCAAGGACATTTTTAGCAAAGTTGGTTTTACTGCTGCAAAAACCTGCAATCGTATTCTGTTCTCTTAAACTAGTAAGGTTGATTCGTAGATTACAAAAGGGCGTCCAGAAAGTAAGTTCTGTTTCAATTTATCTCCGCTGTAGCGCTGCGATTGTAGTTCCGCACATGCGCGGTAGACGCTCTGTTTCAAGGAGAAGAAACGTGCACTATTCTGAGATCGCTGTCAGCCACGTACGCTTTCTTGTGCTTGTTCACAAGTCGGTGTTGATTGAAAATCCCGCCGCTTGTGAAAGCAGATGTTTGCTGCGAGACACTTAGGAAATTGTGCCGCGCAATACAGTATAAGCGCCGAGGAATGCTGTCAAAAGGTGTTGTGTTTCTTCATGACAACGCACGACCACACACTGCAAATACGACGAAAAACATCCTACAGGGATTTGGCTGGGACGTGTTTGACCACCCGCCGTACAGCCCTGACCTCGCTCCTAGCGACTTTCATCCTTTTTTCATCTCAAATCTTTCCTTGGCGGTCAACACTTCAACAATGACGAAGAGCTGAATGAAAATGTTTCCAACTGGTTGAAGACACAGGCGGCAAACTTGTATGAAGAAGGTATACAAAAACTTGTGCCTCGGTATGACAAATGCCTGCAAAATTTCGGCAGTTATGTGGAAAGGTAGTTTAAGAGTTGTAGAATTTTGTGCAATAAATAATTGACCGTCAAGGAAAGATTTGATATGCAAAAACAGATGAAAGTCGCTAGGAGCGAGATCAGGGCTGTACGGGGGGTGGTCAAGCACGTCCCAGCAAAATCCTTGTAGGATGTTTTTCGTCGTATTTGCAGTGCGTTGTCGTGAAGAAACACAACACCTTTTGACATCGCAAACTTGCCGATAACTTTCAATTGGTTTCACTTTCCTAGCATTGAGAAAACGAATCACAGATCAGATTTCACAAGCGGCGGGATTTTCAATCAACACGGACATTGTAAACAAGCACAACAAAGTGGACGTGGCTGACAGCGATCTCACAATGGCACACGTTTCTTCTCCTTGATACAGAGCCTCTACCGCACATGTACGGAACTGCGATCGCAGCACTGCAGCGGAGATAAATTGAAACAGAACTTACTTTCTGGACGCCCCTTGTATATGCACCCAATTCAATACCTTTTTCCATAATAAAAATTCACTATATAAAAGCATGCATATGTCTGTTAAAGCAATTATCCACATGACCCCTGTTCCAAAAATGAAAACAATAAGATTTTAGAATGCTCTAGCCACATCTTGCCTTTATGAAATATACGAGTTAAATATGTAGAACAGAACAATATTAGCTATGGTTTAACAAAACGTGAATTTCTTTACCTGACCCCCTTTACCAAAAACCCTAACTTGGCACAGTTAAACTTGCCTGAATTTTGAAGCTACTTACAGAAGCATGATGTGTAATTTGGCAGGTTTAAAACGCAGTCGAAATGTCCAGGTGAGCTCCTACAAGCAGCTTGAAAGCCCAGGGTTACAACTGTAAGCTCCTCCTATATATTATTTTCTGATCTTGGATATTCTCTCATACACTTAAAGAACGTTTCTATTTCTTAAAAGGAACAAGGGATTGGTGCCTACATACCGCTGTATCACTGCAAGTTTGTTATGCTGTGGATCATTATTAATTTAAAGATGGCGGGAATCTTTATTTAGCATACCGAGCGGTATGGCTCAGGCGGTTTCGTCTGTGGCCCGCATACGAGGGGCCCGGGTTCGATTCCCGTGGCCGACATATCATATGGGTTTTCTCGGATCGCTAAGCGAATGCTGATAGGTTAATTACATCCCCCGAGTTTCCTGTCCCTCCGTTTCATCTCCATAATCATTTCATAATATCTCTCATCTGGTGGTTTCTTTCAGGGTAAAATTGTCGGCTGGAGTCTGGGCGGTGCATGAAAGAGCGATATGCTCTGAGTGAACACTTTCTCTCTGACAGGACCGATTTCGATCTCCGAGCCGGCCTAGGGGCCGATTCAGGAAAGGGGCAGGAGCGCCGGATGTCAGCTTGCTTGGTGAGCCCTGCTCTGTTGTGAGGGGCGGCCTCAGGTCTCCGAACTGGCCTGGTGACCGTTTCGGGGCCACGGTAGGTGGGATGGCGATTGTCCTGTATCGCCGGTGAGTTTCTATCTAGTAAAGTGTAGGGACCTCATCCTCTGTACTATAGTGACTCCTTGGGGTCGGCCGCCTTCTGTCTCCTCTCACTTCATCCTCCCTCCCGAGGGAGCCCTACTTCGAGACATAGGTACAAAATACCAGTCTGGTCGAGGTAGTGAATCTCCTCTGACAATCCAACCTTTATTTAACATTCTTTTCTAGAGCATGAAAAGTATGAGTCTGTGGGAGTGTATGTGCGTAAATTTAATTAATCGACCAAAGCAATAAAATCTAATGTCATGTCACGTAAAATCATTGTTTATGGGAATTTTCTGAATCCACCAATAGACCTTATAAAGGGAAGAGGGAAAGTACTATACTAGCTATAGATGACGTAACTAATGTTGCATCCCATACTTTATCAGCATTAGAAATTATGCGAAAATATATAGAATTATTGGTTTTTTTGCTCCATTTAATATTGTAGGTATTATTGCAAAACTTAAAAAGTGGGCTGTTTTAACATTTTATTTCTCTCTGAGATATGAAATTCTTTATGTGAATCAAATTAGTAACTTAAGTTGGAGATGGGAGAATGAATAATTATACCAACCTGCTAACACTAACCAAAGAATTAAGTGGAAATATTTTGGTTTTAAATTAATATTTAAGCTATGTTTTGCGACTTTACTACTTACCTTTTAATGCTACCGCAAAATAAGCGTAATATTTTCTGTGTATGACATCCAAAAACAAGATGTTCTGCCTAGAAGGACTTTTTTTTTTAAATTTCTGAAGCTATGTAGATGTTTCATAATACAAAGGAAGAGATAATTAAGTTGTCGATTAGCGAAACTTTAACATTTTAAAACTGACTTTGCTATCTTCCATTCTGTTTATGTATGTAGGCAGTTATCAATTTTACTCGTTGTACTCATTGCCACCCACACACGATTTATTCCTGTAATTTAGATACCCATTGCAACCTATGATAAAAATGATGAATAGTAAATTTACGCCAGTTTCTCTGTTAATACAGTTTTATTTAGAAGTGGCGTAACCCTCAACATCACTCCGGATAAGTTGTGAAGCACGCAGCTCAGGAGCTATCCAGTTCAAATCTCTCAGGACGTCCCCGATGTTGTTTTTTTCCTCTAATATTTCGCTTACAGTTGTATAATATGTATACATTTTCGGTATATTCCTTCTTGTGTAAAGGAGGCTATAAACAAATAATAAGAACTACGTCTGTCAAGGCACGGCCAGTGTGATGAATGGCTTGGCGTGCTCAGACGAGCTAAATGTTTGTTAAATTTCACGCGTCTCGAGCTTCTACCGCCGCCACCGCTGCTGTCAGTTGTGGCATGATGAAGACTTCGATCGTGCCGGGTTGGTGCAGGGCTCCCAAGGAAATTGGATAATTTGTATTTGCGCAACATAACCCGCTAACATCCCAGACCAGAGGACGACGAGGTCGCTCACGAGAATTCTTTGGATGAAGGTGTTGGCCCAAAATAAGATGAGTCGCGCTGATAAGAATTGACAATGTGGTACCCCATAGAAATCGCCCCTTGGTCATGATAATAATTATTGGCCATTTTCTGTACTTGACGCCTCTTAAAGTGCTGAGCTTGGGAACATGCGATATGCCTCGGCCATGAAACAGACGAAGCTCCCTTGTACACTGCCCAGCGCTCTGTAATAAACACCTTAAAAAGACGCTTGTCATCTTTGGTAGACCACGAAACCTTGCTGAAATAAATTGTGACAGGTTGTTCCCAAATTTGGTAGTTCTATTCCCACGTATGCATTTCAGTTTACAAGTTGATAAAGAAAATTCATATATTCACATTCATTTTTTAGTCAAACATGGTTAAATTTATGTTGTTTTTTTTTTTCATGGAAACATGTGGCATCCCATACATTTTTCTTAAGTTTTTTTTTTCATTCTTTCTAGTCCTAAAAAGCTTATTTTTTGATTTACTTTGAGCTCTTAAAGAAAAATTAGAAAGGTTTCATTATGCGTTTTACTGTAGTTACAAATGGAGTTTTTCTTTGTAATTTACGTCCTCCAACGTTGTCATATCGGACGTTGAATGAATTGGATGAGATGATGCTCAAATGAGTCCAGGGTCCATGTAGCTTAGGGTTACCCGACATTCGTCTTGAACGATAAGGGAAAACCCCGGAGAAAACCTTATCCAGGTAACTCAACGTGATCGAGATTCGAACTCGGGGTCTCCTGAACGTGAGGCAGACACGCTACCATCCACGCTACCGAGGCGGGCTGCAAATGGGATACTGAAGACTATGGCGATAGTCAAATCCTTAAAAATTGACTAGTTTCTTTTGTTTCAATGGTCATATCGGCGATCGTTCTCCTTTGGAACATATCGAAGGTGTTAACTCGTAATCGTTGGGTTTTATCATTAGATCACGCACACATTCGTACTCTCTCATCCATACTTCCCGACTCTCGGGAAGATGAGGAACTATCTCGGTCGGAGAAAAATCCGAACCCACCCTGCCTGGAATCGAACCCGAGACCCCTATCGCGGCAGGCAGATGCCTACCGACTAAGCTACGGTGACTAGCTTTATGTTCCTTTTAATACCAAGTTCTTAGACAGCAGAACAGGAAAATAATAATGATGAGAGTGGTGCATTAGAACTTTAAAAGCCGAGTGGATGATGTTGGAAGATTGAAACCAATAGAAAAGGCAGTACTGTTGTTATTCATGGGACCCCAAAACACATAGATTTTTGTAGTGCAAACTTATGCGAAATTTTTGGCTGGAATTTAGGACTCCTATAGGAAATAATATGATCCATCGTCGATTTTACTAGGCTTCTAATAAAAGGGTATCACTCAGTGAATTATTGTCTCGTAAGTTAACTGTTTATTGTTTTGCTTTACCCACACCGACTTTGAACGATCAGCACATTTGCTGTTTGATAATGCCTCTCTGTCTCACTAGTCTTGATGGACTTGACTTCATAATACATTTTACTTCAGAAGGGTTGCAAAACTTTCTATTTGCTAACGTCCGTTTGAAACACTGTCATTTGATGAATACTTCCTTTTGATCTGTGGAGAAAAATTCGTACTAAGTACTCAGACTCGACTGTTGAAGATTTGTTGCATCACTCACCTACAGTGAAACATTTCTGCAAAGAATCATCCTTTAATCTGCATATCTAAAATGGGCGTAGAAGTTAGATTTCCGAAATATCTACTTTTTATCCTCCTACTGTTTAAGGTTCAAATACTGTACTTTGAAGTTATAACATATACGATCAGTAAGCAGAAACTCCTTGGTTCCCTTTTCCATATTTTCAGAAACTTGAGTTGTGTGAAATTACATATTTTGGTGTTTTATGAAAAAATTAAAATGAAATTCGTAGCCAACCTTTTTCAAAATATATGGATACCGCGAAGGAGTTTTAAAGACCTTGTAAGCCAATTTTGTCGTCTGGCTTGTCTTTAATTTCGATCTATCAGCATGTAATGCCAAAATTTTAACACCATAAAACTACTTCTGTTTAGCACTAGACCATTCTTTATCTATCTCAAATTGCTTACAATACATCTCTCCATTCTGAAATTCTTTGGTGCAGTTCACTTACAGCCATATGGTTAATGGGGTAAAGTGATAACTTTGTTAATGTTTTTGAAATTTTAACGGTTTTGAAATTTAGTATCATGCTTTTTTTGGTTGGAAAACCTATCAGTTATCATTTTTTTAGCACCTCTCCCATACGCGCAATACGACGTTTCTAGATACTTTCATGCACTCAACAAGGGAATTATCACTGTACTTATACGGCTACGCACTTTGATGGTGTAATGCCTGCTGTATATAAACCACGTGCATCAAAAATATGCTGCGGAGTAGAACCGCAATGCTCAGAAATGAAGCCTGGAGAGTGCTTCATGCGACCACTTGCAAGACCTCGTCAACTCTGTGTCACGTGTGGGGGACGGCGCTCCTTACGAAAGTTGTGTGTAGACCACTGCCTGGCAGGGATAAATAATACCTCACGTACAATGCTGTGTTATTATGCCTTTATTTTTCTACCTATTCTGCAGTAATTTTCGGATACTTCCAGCTAGACTTCACACCCCAGTATTGTCACAAAGGTCCCACATAGAGCAGAGATGATGCCATCAAACTCTCAAAGTCGCAGAAGTGTGAATATCGCAATAATTCGCTTGTTAGTGGTAATATTATACAGTTACATAAATTGTAAAATTCATTATACACCTTAATATGTATATGCATCATTATGATAATATTGTAACTCTTCAGTTCGATTATCTATGTAGTTCAATTTTCACTACTTGCCGTCTCGACGTAGAGGCGTTTAGAAAATGCCCCATGCAACCTATTCATCGGATGGTTCACTTTCTGGAGTGTCGAACATAACGTCTCTAATCTCTCGCTATACGTCACAACTGTAATCAGCAAGTTCCTTGTACAACTGCCCTTGATGTCTCATCAGAAATGAACTCACTATCTTTCTAACTTATCAACTGGCTCACTCACAAGTAAGCTTGCTTATTTAACAGCTGGAATTCTCCAAAGAGTTCTAGAAAGTTCTAGACGTGGGAGAAGGGAAGTTTCCAACAGATTCTGGCTATCCTTTGATAGTCTTTCAGGTGGTTACGTTGGATGAGAGTGCTATTGCTCAACTTACCTCTAATTATTATAATTATTTTTTTAAGGTGGTCGGGTGGTAGGAGCCAGCCTCCTGGATAAGTTTGGGTTATAGCCGGTTTTACACTATTAATATATTCGGAAGATTTTAGGTATTTTTATAAAGAAATGTGTTCAATTCTTAAGGGTTCTTTAATTGTGATTATTAGAGAATCAGTGGAGCATTATTATGTTTCGACAATCCCTCTTTGCTCTATTTCTTTCCCATAAAAAACATTAAATTTAATGTATCTTAATTAATCAACCAGTTTTATTTCTCGATGTGAATACCTGTAAATCAGTGTGAATACCTTTACTTTGAATAAAAGAATTTTTATAAAAAGCCCAAAAGCTGGTAAATGTGTTCAGATTTTGAAGTGCTCTTCTTCTATTAATTTGAAAATTCCTATACTTTACACATCTTTTGAAATGCTTTAACTGTTAACGTTTCCTTGTGTTGTCATAGTGAGAATACGGAATTTCAAAGTCAGCATACACGCGTAGCCACTTGATTTTTTAAGATTATTTATATACCGTGCGATCCATATAAACCTGAACTATTTCAATAGGCCACAACTTCTGAACCAATAATAGGACACACGTGCAACTTTGGGAGAATATAATACACAATTGGGAGATTACACTAATTACATCTCAAAGATAATGTTGGAAGTGTCCTCCACATGTTTACACTCGTCTCACCATATTTTCTGAAGTTTTACGGAGAGTATCCTCGTTAATGTTACTTATTTCGGTTCGAATGGATTCCTTGATAACATCAATTGTCCATGGCCTATTCTTATACACTCTATTTTTTTTATATACCCCCGCAAGAAAAAATCCGGTGAGGTTAGGTCAGGATATCTGGGAGGCCACATATCTTTTGAGATTATTCGATTATCAAAGAAACTGGTTACAAGTTCCATTGTGTCATTAGATGTATGGTGCGTTGCTCCATCTTGCTGGAAATCACTTTCTCTCAATTCGATATCATCTCTAAACCTCAGAGAATATGGTGAGAAGAGCGCAAACATGTATAGATGCATGTATTTTCTCTGAGATATAAATACTGTAATGTAATCTCCCAATTGTGTATTGTGACTTTGTGGGTTCGTAGAATTAAAAATCCAATTTGCAGAAATCCTTGAAGTTCTTTATTTGCGTAGAGCTACACTGTTCAATTCTCACGTAACGTTACATCACATTACACAATCTACAGCACCAAGGTCGATGACAATAACAAACATTAGCTCTCGTTACAACACTTCACAGCTGACTCTCGTTTTACACACAACTGACTCAACACTAGCCATGGCTTCTTTTCATACACCCATTCATGAATTCCAGACTGTTCTGTCACTAGATTTTTCTTGAATAAACAAGGCATTTAATGACGTAATCCGAGTATTCTATCACCTTCGAGAAACGTGAAACCCTCTCTGGGCCGGCAAGTCTTTCACCTCCGTCTCCTGCTTATCGGCGCTAATGTTAACTGTCGGCGCTTTGTGAACGCTAGCCGCCTATCAGTTCCTTTGTGTACACTAGCTGCGCGATCGTGAACTGATTATGCAAGCTCATTATTACCGTGAAACATTATCCACCGTTTGTTTTCTATTTGTGCCGAAACTTTTATACCTGTTGCCACGACAGTATTACATTCTGCCAAAGTTGCACGTGTCTCCTATTATTGGTTCAAAACTTATGACGTATTCAAATGGTTCAGATTTATATGGATCGCACTGTATCTTCAATATTTTGTATCCCCCGCGTGATGAAACCTTTCGCATTAGCAGCGATTAGATAGATGTTAGAATGAAATAGATGAAATTAGCTTTTATAAGAAAAATTTGTAGAAAAACGGGCATTAAAGGTGCTATCAGTCTAGCACATGTTTTAAGTTATCGTCTAGAGGCTTCTTATGGTTCAACCCTGACAATTCTAAACAACTAAATGATGTGATCAATGTTGCAGATGTGACAGTTTATGGCTGAGTGTTTATAGCCTCTCAAGAGAGCTGCAGTAATGTAAATACGGCTCAACTGAGCGCCTCGTGTGAACCAGAGCAAGCCTGTTCACAATTCCCTTTAGCGGCCCCCCATAACGTTTTAAAATACCTGCAATATTACCTCATGATGCATCTGTGTCGCAGGCGCTCTACGAGTGAAAGCGATCAGTTATCAGCCACTTTATAAGGCTATTTTGCAGAAGGATAACAATTTCTATAATGCATAATGTGGTGCATCAGATGCATGTACAATGCAATAAACGACACGCATAGTTGTTGTTTTTCAATTCTCACCATATTTACACACCTGTGCATGTATGTGAAGCCATGCTGCAAGAAGCTGCGGCCATAATTACACGGTTTGTGTGGAAGAGTGAGGTTAGAGGCGACTAGATCTTGCGTGGAGATACGGACAGACAGAGCTGCTAGCGATGTAAAGTACAGTTTAATGCTTCGTTATTACTAACTCTTCTTATTTTAATTCCGCTTCGTTGTTTTTAATATCGTAGAGGTTAGTTACCGATGTGTGTAATAGCGTTGCATGCTTAGGCGCTATAAGCTTCACAATTTTCGGGGTTTAGCTGAAGTAGGATGTTCAAAGATGGCAAGTGGTACGTATTTTAACATACTTTCTTCCTGGCTTGCAAAAGGTTTTTTAAAATGAACTGAAGATACATGACTTAAAGCCATTACAGTGTTATTTGAGCAGAAAAACTGACGGCGCAAATTGGTTTCGTATGAAGATTTTATTACCTTACGGCATGTATACAACAAATCTTATCATTTTGTGTATGGGACTTAAAATATTGCTGCCCATACTAAACATACGATGTCAACCAAACAGTTTAATTAATTAGGATCGTTCATTAGTCCGATATAGATACACACTATTTAAGTAAAGTAATTCTAGTTCACATATGAAACACACCATCATTTCAGTTTTATTCACGAAATAGTAAATGGTTTAACTCTACATATAAGGTCTATAAAGTAAAGTCAGTAAAGCATACAATTAAACTTAACATAAAAATGTTGAAGTAATGAAAGAGGTAACGATATAAAATCTTACCACTATCCCCTTCTCATTTCTTTTAAATTGAAAAGCTTACAAATGTTTACCGTGTTATATATAAAATATTTAATGTGGCTGTTTCATTACATTTATCTGGATTATGACGTACTTAGAAAAATTAGTTTTTATGAAAACAGTTCATAGAAAGTCGTATGTTCTATTTGGAATAATTTGTGTGTTTTAAGAAGATCTGCATTTTCGTGTAGGTAGATTAGTTTTTGTCTTATAATTTCCAAGTTATTCAGAATTGCATAAATTTAAATTTCATAGGGACATTAATCCATTTCACAGACATTTTTGGGGGGAAAATAAAGAAATTATGAAAAATAAAGTATGTTTGGGGAAAGTAGGGATTATAACAAACTTCTTACTTCCTTGCAAGATATTGAACTTAAATACCAAGTTTGGTAATTACTCAAAATTTTTCTGTTGATCTACACACGCACAATTTTCCTTTAAGCTTTTAAAAGAATTTCCTCTTTGGTATTCAGGGGAAGCTGAACATGAGTATTTCCGACGATATTTCTGTCCTAAATTTTTGGTGAAGCTAAAGATAAATGACAGAAAAAGTAAAAATTGAACACATTCAGGATCCTGCGTTTCAGTGATCAAGTAAACTGAATAACTGATATGAAAAAAAAACAAGTGTATGCTTCTTTGGTAGCTATGTGTGACGGTTATTTCATGTTTTTTTTTAATTTTTGAATGTATTTTGAATTGTTCTGGAAAGAGTAATTTGTGCAAAAATAGAAATGTGAAATTGGGTAGCCACGAAATGATACAACGCAAGTTAAATTTTACATAATATTGTTGTTATTATTATTGCAAGAATGCAATTACGTAATGTAGTGACGTGGACCAATAAAAGAGAAGTAATTTAGTTGTTATGGAAACAGAGTGCAGAGAACCCAAATGATCAGACCGTCTTTGAGCAAATGACGATCTTGTTAGACGTGTTTTTGTGTCGCCTGCGATTGTGCAGAAAACGTTTAGTAGTGTATGCATTTGTGTTGCACTAATGGCGTGTGCAAGAAATATGAAGTTTATCGATGAAACAACCATTATTTGTGAAAGGGCAGTATCTGCATTATTTAAAATTGTAGCAGAATTTAAAAATTGTTTTGTGAAATAAAACCCACAATATTTAAAAGAGAGGAATTGTTGTTTGTTCTCCAACGATTGCAGTATCAAATATCTTTACACCGAGACTGCGACAAGAGGTAAGACTCACTGCTCCAGAGCCTCGAGACATCTACAAGATTTCTATCAAATTGTCACCAAGGGTGATAAACTAATCATCAGCATCTTTCATTATTCCCATTTGCGACAAACATTCTGTTACAAAATGATCACCATAACGCGGGGCTTCTCAAATGTCGTCTCATAAAATATGAATTATTAATTGGGGACAAAGTTGCGTAATAAAATACGGACGATTCTTGTTCGCTGCACTTCAGAAGCTGGAAAGTCGAGCATAATCTCTCGTGGAAGCAGCACTTGCTCATTAACTCATGAGGGTCTTCTCTTATATATTTAATGGAGTTTTCTACGGAACATTATAGAATATTCTGGAGCAGGGAGATGGGAAACGTCCGGAAATTTGTATCCATAGTGTTTGTGATGTTTTAAGCGAGAGCTACAGCGTCTGCATATCTCTTTCAGTCTGCACCACACCAACTTCTCGATAAGCTTGGACCACAGCTGCTGCGTCACAAAATTTTCAGTATTTTAACTTCGTTTATTTAGGAAGAAGTTTAATATATTACTGTTAAAAGGTATCACTTCTCTAACTGTAATACATTGATACATTGTTTCTGAATATTATAAAAATATAGTCAGAGAGATCCTCCTTTCCTGAGAACAGGTTTGAAACTAATAATTTACCCACTCATTCTTAGCATTTCCTTTTGTCATCAGCAATAATCTAACCTTTAGTAGATTAATTATACTAGTCAAACTTATAAACCAATTTGTGTACACCGCAATATGAATCACTGAAAAGACTTCAACAGAAAATTGCTATATATAATGTTGAATTCATTATGTCTCAATACCGTTACTTGTAATGGTGATTCATTTTCTGGGAAAAGTGGAAGAAATAGCTGATCATAATTGGGAATTAGATCATCATCGGCCGCAGACCGAGTCCTGTTACGGTGACACAGGTGTTGGAGCGCTTTGCATGGTAATGGGGGCATACTGATGATGGGTTGTGTTGATTGGTGTAATTATGTGGAGGAAGGAAGAAACACCAACCCACATTCCTATGTCATCACTCCCCGTTGTTTTCACCAAACTGTATAATTTCCGTACGTGAGTCACACGGCTGACCTCGTCACAAGAACTTTAAAAATAACAATGAGATCTTTGGCATTCTTTTGACATTTTCTAGAGTTTGTCTCCTGATATTGAAGTGTCATTACATGGAGAAGTCAATATTTATCAGATATACTGGACTAGTACGGAGATAGTTCCCCTTATATGCGAGTTTGAGCTCATCACTGAAAGACCAAACTGCCAGATACTTTCTTTTTGTGTTTTCACTTTCTTTTTCTAGCATCTGCTTAAATTAAGTGGAGGAAGTATTTCATTCCACATAGAAACTAAACTTGTTCTGAGGTCTTCTGAATCCAGAAGAAGTTTTAGAATACCATGTGTGTATCTTTGAACAGCTTAACTATATAAAAAAATCAGATAAATACTACATTTGGTGTGTTAAGTTAAGCATCTTGAGAGGCTGCGACAACACGATGATTTTCAAGAAAATTCCCTTATACAAACTGCCCTTTGTATGGAATATTCTTCGTATTTTTTACCTTAAGTTACTTTAATGTTTTGATTCAAGTCCATATGTTTACAACATTGTACTTAATCATACTATGTATATCTCGAAGCGCCAGTGAAGTTTTGTTCATTCAGAGTGAATTACATACCTTAAAATTGGTAAACGTTTAAGAGATGGAAAAATAGTATGTACATAAAAGCTGCAGATCTCTTTAAAATGTCAAAAATCTCCTTAAATAAGTTCTTCACTTGAACCAATTGTTTTTGAAATGAACTCTTTACGAGGAATCTATTGCTTTTGGAAAGAATATTTTAGCACATCGTCATTTTAAAATGTTTAACTATTTAGTTGTTTCTCGCGATTTTATGGAACAAACACTAAATCTCAACGCAAACATGCTGCAACCCATTTTCTAACAGACTATACCCTCAGCCTAATTCACCAACAACAAAATATGTAATGGAACGTTCTGCAAACCTTTAACATGGAGTAAGTACAAAAACAAACATTTCTAAAAATAGTTTGCTCATAAAAAGAAAATTAATAGAAAAAGTCAGTTAAATGTAACACTGGATTTTTTTTTCAAGGATAGAAACAACAAACACAGTCTTCTCCAATATCCCAGCATTTTCTCTTCTCCATCATTATACAAATAATTTACCTCCATGTTTGCCTATCATTCAATAGTTTTCCTTCACAATTATCTCTCATTCGCTAGTCTTTCTATTGCGTCTCTTAGCAAACATGTTCTATCGTCCCCGTGATTTCTAATCCTCTACTCGGTTAGTTACACTACTGTTTTATATTCCCCAAATGCTTCCAAAACAGCTGTATTAAATATTTGTTCTGTACACCGTATACTCCATTCTTCTAAGTATTTAAGTCTTTAACTTTTTCTCACCTCGTTTTAAAGACAAAATTTCCACTTAGTATTATGCTACACTACTCACAAGGCACACAAGTCCCTTGCTTACTCATTTATTAAAACATACTTTCTGTAACTTTTTATCCTATAGGTTTCATTTGCCATTCCTATTCCTTTTGGCTTCTTGACAACTACTTATATTAATACTTACAGTTACCCATGTTTATACGTTTCTTGTGTCGTCAAGTGGTCTTAAAACTTCTTCCTAAATGTATTGTTAATATCTATTTTAATTGAGATACAGGATAATTTTGGGCAACTTGTTAGAGAGATCTTTGTTCTTTTTTGGCTGAGAAGTCTGCCATTTCATTCCATGGACTCCTGTATGGGATGGTATCCACTGAAAAGCTATTTCAGTTGCGGCTTCGGTAATTGAGAAAATTGATTTTATTTCATTTATGCAAGCACTTACAGGTGTTTGGAAGGATGTTATCGCCTGTATTGCAGAAATTGAATCACAACATTTTTGTGATTTTTGGAACAGAATAGAACTTGCTTTAGTGCCAGGTTTATTGTCTCCAACTTTCCATCAAAATGGGAGCTATATGGTCCGACAGACTTGTGAAAGCAAAGTACTTCACTACATACTCCAGCACCAGCGACACCATCGACCTCACTCAAGGATCCGTCTACATATAATACGTATATTTCTATCGAAGCCCTGGTATCGAATTTGTGGATGGAATATAGTATCTTCGTCATCTGCTATTACCTGATAGAGAAAGGAAGCATGAAATCACATAAACCTGTGATCACGAAACCTTCAATTAAAATAGTTTAGGCTTAATATCTTCAATATCCTGAATATATTTTTACATTTTTAAGTTTTTTACATTTTACATTGTTTTTCAGATAGAGAAAAGGTACTAGAGATGCAATATTTGAAAAAAAAAAACGAGAAACTTTGCAAAGAGAAGTTTAAACTAATGTTCTAGGCATTTACAGGCCAGGAAGGATATTCCATATAAAAAGTGAAATGACTGAAGAGTCTATATATTTAGAATCAGAAGGGAAGTAGAATACATTATCAACGAACCATTAAACATCTTGTGAAATCTGGTGATAAACCTTATCCAGAACAAACAAACACCAATTGCAGGAGGAAAAAGAAGTGAATATGATGCGATTTACGGTAGCAGAGAGGAACACATTTTGAAAGTGACAATGATGAAATACTGAATGAATTTAAATCCATATGCATTTTTTTAAATTAACGTCCTCCAACATTTAGTCATCGGACGATAAATGAAATGGGTGAAATGACGCTATATGCGTCCGAGGTTCATGGAGCTTAGAGTTACCCGACATTCGTCTATCAGGATAAGGGAAACCCCCGGAAAAAACCGTATCCAGGTAACTCACCCTGACCGAGATTCGAACTCGGGAGCACTTGAACGTGTGGCAAAAAAATCCATATGCAGCACAACGCTGTGGCTATTTATGATTATAAACAAAACAAACATAACATAAACATGAATTCCGGATGAGATAGTGAAACAAGTGGACGCTCTTAGGGTAATAACAAATGAATGTGTTAGTTCACATCTTGTAGATGGCTAATATCGAGCTGATTTATTAAAAGTGGCATACTGTTTACACTAACTGTAAGTACTTATATATTCAATGCTCAGACATTTGATACATAATCACTAGCAGACATCGGATCCCGTACACCTTAGCAATCAATGTACACACACAGGTACTATACAAGCTCAGGCCAAACATCAACAAACGTCTGTGTCAACAAGTATACCAAAGCGCTGTGTGTGTACACTCCGGTACGGATACCAAGTATGACCTACGTTACAATATGCCATTCTCCTCATTGCTTTCGATGCGGGAATTACAATGAACAACCATGTTCATTCGTAAGTTGTCCAATGTGAATTTTCTATGCCTCTCACTGAAACAATTAAAAATATTGGGAGGAAGTTCGTTCAATATCACATGACGTTAATGGTGCATATGAATAGTACAAATCATTTTCATGTTTGTACGAGACTTAGTTTATTTCTTATATTACGCAGCAGTGAAAATCCAGTATTTTTGTGTAGAGTACTGGATAGTTTATTTTTTGTTCGTTTGGTAGGTGGTGCTTTCTGTAAATTATTAATTTTTGCAGACACCTCTTCAACTGTTTTTAGACAGCTCTAAAGTACATTCTTCAAGCTGTTTAATGGCTGTTGATAGTATACAAAACTTTTGATTTATAAAATGGAGATTGTCCAATAACTGTTGTGAAAGCAATGCTATTAACACGTTATGTCAAACACCCTGGAAGACAGATCTACCTGCGAGGCGAGTAGTAGTTGTAATGAAACTAAAGCTACGCGTTGCGAACCGGACTGTCCCCGCTTGTTGTCGTCGGGACTGACGTTAGCAGTTATGTACTGCGAGACTGGTAAACTTCATATCCCTTTAAAGGTGTACGGGCTCCGATGTGTGGTCATTAATCTCCTAACTACCCAATACAATTGTCCATTTGACATCCCGTCACAATATTGCAGTTTTTCGCAGATTCTTAGATGCTCCCAGTTCATAATGGTGTTTTCTCTTTTCCACACAACACACTTCGGTGAGGGGAAGATTCCAATTCTGTGCAGGTGTTCCGCAAGGCATCCATTGCCAGTAATTTTCCGGAACGCCGAAAAAACAAAAAGGTTTTATACAATGTATTGATGTATTAAGAAAGGACCACTATCCTCCAGTGAAAAAGAAGACTTCGCCCCACCAAGCTGTCCTTTTAAATTACGAGCAGTCAAATTCAGTCTTCAAATCAATGAAAGGGTTTAAAAATCAGATGTAGCTAAAGAAGTCTTAAAACGTTCAGAATCTTTCACGGTTTGCGACACGAAGATTTTTAAGAAAATTCCGTCACTTATCTATCCTTTGTATGGAAAAGTTATTGAAAAATGTTATTTTCTCAAAAATGATTATAAAGATCTTAATTGAGACACCAAATGTTTAGAATATGCTAGTTATAAATGAAACTGAATTTGTTGAAGTATCCTCTGAGTTCCTCTTCATTCTGAAAGAGTTGCATAAGTGGTACTGTAAGGGATAAAGAAAATCTAAAATCCAATTTATTACACAAAAATGTAGATCTTGTTAAAGCATATGCTTAATCATATCTTGTTTTGCGGAGATAAGAAATAGTTTGGATACTCAGATATTTATATTGTTCTTAATTAGGAATATGATATCCATTTTTTATGTTACTCCAGATAAGGTTTGCAAGAATATATTTTTTTTCTTGTACATATTTTCTGATACGTAGCATGGGATTAGAAGAAGACATTAGCTGAAGTGAGCTGCTCGCTATATGATGGCACTGGGTTTCATTCTCTTTGAATGGCCGAGACATAAATCTGATAATTGCACTCACATGACGTTCTCTGCTACTCTACAAATTATTCTTACAACTTATTGTTGATTGAGATGAATATTTGGATGATTTATGATGCTAATTTCCATGTAAGTACAAAGAAAGTATGAGAAGACAACAGACTTTAAGCGATGCTCTAATAATTAAAGAGCTATGGCCATTGAAACTTCCTTCTCTTTGCATGACCAAAAGATAAAACATTAATAACGACTTTAACGTTTGAGAAAAGTACATTTAGAAAATTCAGATAAATAGCAAAGAATTTTTCGAAAATATTCCGTTCCACAAATAATGTATTTACATAAGTATTTGACGACATCTACATTATTTGGGAAATTAATTTTTTCTTCACACCATCCATGCGTAGGACAAGGTTTGAATCCCATAGCCGAGATTTAAACTAATGATTTACCAGCTATCACATTGCATTTTTAGCCTGACTTTACCCATCTAATTTACTTGTTTAGTCAATTTTGTCTATTTCTTACGGTTTATCTGTTGTACAGAAGTCTCTCAGAATGAGGACTTCTAAGGACATTTCCAGAAAATTCAAGATATAAGTTCTCTTTGTAATTAAAATATCTTAATCATATATTTTAATAAAACTCGTTATTTATTTTTGATAAAATAGAAAATTTCGTAAAAGTTTTACATAAAATGTAGTCTGGGGTTGGAGGATTTCCTAGAAAATCGTTGTATCACACCCTCGAAAAATAGCTGAACTTAAACTCCAGGTTTAGCGCTTACCCCATTTTAATTTTGAATTATACTGTTCACACACACACGCACGCGCGCGCGCACACACACACACACACACACACACACACACACACACAAACACGCACACACGAGTGTACAGGGCTCTTTTCTAAAGAGCTTTTTTTATAGATTCAAAGTGACCCGAAACTGGTATTTCGATTATAATTTTTGGTTAAAATGCAATACTTCACCTAATTACCACACGTAGCGTAACAAACGTTAATTGTATTCAGCATCCAAAATACACATAGAGCTACACATTTGAAATTGCTAAAATATATGAGAAGTGTGCATGCTCATGCAGAGCTGAGCGTTCCTAAAATTTAGAGATTTAATATCCATGGCGAAGGGCTATGTTATACTCTTAATTATGGTTGTGTGACTCCTCTTCGTTAAACGTTTTCCTTACTTATTAAACATTACCGCCGCATCATCAGCAATTACACGACGTACAGAGAAGGCTGTCCCAAATTCAAAGGGTTTCACCTTCCAAAAATAATTAACATTCATTAAAAGTACCTGTAGTATTATGAGCAAAACAAATTTTCCGCTTTTGAAACTGTATCATGCCGGCATTCTTCAGAGAGCAACAGTTCGTGGTTCTAACAACGTGAATAAAGTGTTGTGTAAACTGATCATGATTGATTAATACAATTATTTTACACTTTCTGCTCTCTCTATATTACTATCGAACACGTTATTTACATTCGCAAATGGTTTATGGGCTCAACATTGCATTTTGAATATTGTTTTTCATCAGTATCAAGGGTACAGATAGTTGAGAATTAAGGAAATGCTTCCAAAATTAATTTTAATAGTTATTTTATGATGAACGTATAATCCGCATTTGTGCCCATCACTGATAAATAGAAATAATTTTACACGAGTTTGTAAATATGCCTGAGCACTAGATCAGCTACTCCAAACTATTTCAATACTGTTTCTCTCGCTTTCTGTTTCTTTTATTATAATTTCTACACATTCAGAATGTTTCACACGATGCAATTTTTTAATTTCAGATACCAGAGAAACACCAAGAGGATAGGTATAAAATTTAGAAGTGATTCTTTTATATCGGTTATCATTGGAAAAATGCTACCTAGTCAGAATATCTAACTAACATCAAGATTAGTGAAAAATGTTGTTCCTAATAAGTTTGTAATATCTCCCTTGTCTAAAACATGAATAAGAAATGTTTCTAACATTCTGTAAAATATTCATCCGTCATAATAATCACTTACATCAGTAAAATTGTATTTTCTCATTATATGTACTATTAGAATAATAAATTGAACGATTCATAACTTGAAAACTGCTGGAGATATTCAATAAAAACTTGTATCAACGTCAGTAATTGGTGTGCTAGATGCAATATTAAATTAGAAAGCAATGCCAGAGCCATATAAAACTGAACCATTTCAATAGGGCAAAACCTTTGAACGAATAATAGTATACACGGTAACTTTGGGAGAATATAATGAACAATTGGGAGATTACATTATACTATTTACATCTCAGAGAAAATGTTGGAAGTGTCCTCCACCAGCGTCTATACATGTTTGCACTTGTCTCACCATATTCTCTGAAGTTTTACGGGAGTATCCCCGCCAGTGTTACTTATTTCGTTTCGAACAGTTTCCTTTAGAAAGTCAATGTACAATCCTGTACACTCTACTTTTAGATAACCTCACAAGAAATAGTCTGTTGAGGTTAGGTCAGGGGATCTGGGGGCCGCAGATCTTTTGAGATGATTCGATTATCAAGGAAACTGGTTACAAGTTCCATGGTGGCATTAGATGTATGGCACAGTGCTCCATCTTGATGGAAATAACCTCTCAATTCGATATCATCCAGGTGCTCCACAAATGACTTGAAGAACCCATATAAACTTCAGTATCTACAGCCGTATCAAAGAAAATGGGACCAACGATCCATAGATGCTGGTGGAGAACTCTTCAAACATTTTCTCTGAGATGTAAATAGTGTAATGTTATCTCCCAATTGTGTATTACATTCTCCAAAAGTTGCACGTGTGTCCTATTATTCGTTCGAAAGTTATGGACTATTGAAATAGTTCAGGTTTATATGGATCGCACTGTAGTTCACCTATGTGTACACAAAATACGAGCAACAGCTGAGATAGGGTACTCTAACGCTTTAGATACAAATTTGTTAGGTTGGAGTGTTTTAGACTTTCATCGCATTTTAAATTCCGTTAGGACATTTTGAGAACTTATGTATAGTTATTATACACTTAAAAACCCAGATATGCAGCCCTGTTTCACGAAGCTTGTGCAGAGGTATGCATAAGTGTCTACTCTGCTTCAGATAAAGGAAAGCGATAGATAATGTGGTTGCACTGCTGCCTTCACTTTTCCTCCACAGCCATCTTTTAGGACTTTCTGAGTAGACACCTCCTATGTCTACCATTATCAGGCTCAGGAGGTTTTGCATGATCACTTTGCTCCACTTCTTTAAGTTCCCTATCAATCTGTAACTGAGGAGAATCTGTCTCCGTGAATGACATGTGTGTTATCTCTCACTGATATTATGTTTTCTTTCTTCTGAATGTCACTTTATACTATACTTTACGTGACTGAGTCCTTTAAATAATTATACTAATGCAATAAAGTATAACATGTTCTAGAGACTTATTTGGGGCAGATAGCTTTCTATTACGTTAGGTTTTTTTCTGAACATTCGAATTATAAGAGCCTAATACTTTCCCAGTCTAGGTCCACTTCAAAAAGATAACAGACGGCATTTGGTGTTAGTAGGAATCTAATTAGGATAGGGTAGAATAAAGTAGAATCTACGGCGGGGATTCAGCACTGCAACTAGTTTTTTAATTTTACGTCCTCCAACGTTAAGTCATATCGGACGGTGAATGAATTGGGTGAAAGAATGCTCAAATGAGTTACCCGACATTCGTCTTGAAAGATAAGGGAAAACCCCGGAAAAAAGACCTTATCCGGGTAACTCATCCTGACCGAGATTCGAACTCGGGCCCAGTTCCAGTCTTGATCTATTTTACTTATGCCCCAAATGAATGTCCCATGAGGAGCAATGAGGCCAGAGGAAACAGGAGGAGGCCTACTTAAGAACTCACGACAGTGCAGAGGGCAGGCTCCCTACAACTGACAAGAAACCGTTCTACCGGAGGAGCCATGCAGAGCCGAGACTCCCGCCAACATATCTACCTGAAAGAGACTCTCAGATGAGAGATGATGTGAAATGATAATGGAGATGAAATGGAGGGACAGGAGATTCGGGGGATGTGATTAACCTACGCAGCATTCAACTGGCGACCGGGGAAAACCCCCGAAAAGCCCATGGGTCAGGCAGGTTGCCCACGGGAATCGAAGTCGTGCCCCCAGAAAGCTGGACACAAAAGAAACCACCTGAGCCAACATAAAACTCGTCAAGGAAAAATTATATTAGCTAAATGATTTAAATATTGCAGGCCAACTTCATGAGTCTGGAAATTGTAAAGCGTATGGAGCTTACAGAATAATGCAAAATTGAGGAGCAGTAAAAATGCGGAATGGATATAAGGTAGAGGAATAACAATGTAAACAATGAAGAAAATTCTTGAGCTCATAACAGACCGTATATTGACAATTGGAACATAAGAATGGAGTTTACTGGAGGGTTAAAAAAGCAAGATACATACAGTTAAAATGATGGTGCAAGTAGTTTAGGGAAGGATTTACATTAGGATTTCACTACGCAGGGGATTCGGTGCGTAGGCCGCCATTCTGGGCCCATTGTACCTATGCCACCAAGTGGGGCATTCCCGGGAGGAAGCATGAGGAGAGTGGAGACCGAGAGTGGCTGAAGCAAGGAGCCACGGCAATGCAGAGGGCAGGGTCTCTACATTTTACTTAGAGACTTCCCCCGTCAGGCCAGGACAACGGACATGCTCCCATACTGCGGGACAGCAACGAGCTCAGCAGTCTAGCCCCAAAGGTCCCTGGCAGGCGGTCCCAAAATGGTCCCAACAGAGGCACGGAGATCGGTAGCCGACCTACCGCAGGAGGAAGTAGTTTACCTCAGAGCATATCATCCCGCCATGCACCGCCGAGACACCCGCCGACACTTCTACCCTGAAAGAGACCACCAGATGCGAGATTATATGATATTATAATGGAGATGAAATGGAGGGACAGGAAATTCGGGGGGATGTAATTAACCTATCCAGCATTCACCTAGCATCTCGGGAAAACCCCCGAAATAGTCCATGGTTCAGGTAGGTCGGCCATGGGAATCGAAACCAGGCGTCCCGAGTGCGGGCCACAGACGAAACCACCTGAGCCTTCCCGCTCCTTAGGCAAAACTAGAAAGGTAAACGATATGGAACCGCTGACTGAAAGGACTGAGAACCTAGCACTACAGAGTCTGGTCATTTAAGTACAGGTGATGTTGAAATATATTCATACACTAGTCTTCAGCGGGCACAAAGGAACGTGGTTCAGAACATCTTGGAGGTCTGGAGTACCGTGTGAAAGAGTTGGGTTTCGTTGAAGGGGTAAAAGGTAACGGTAAAGGACACATGTAAATTGCGACCTCCACTCAGATCTATTGTCACTAATACCCCCAGGAGGAATGGATGGGTTGAGGGAACCGCAGGAGACCATAGGGTAGCAGGCTGACCCTAAAAGTACTGCGAGATGAGAGTTATTCATCCCTGGGCCAGGTTCCGCTGCGTAGCCACAAACACTCGGGTTCGCTCCGGGTCCCGTATAGACATACGCCCCCTTTACATGAGGACAGCGACCAAATAATGCTGCTCTGCATCGAGAACAGCAGTTGTACTGCGCAAGCAGTATCACAAAACAAACACAGCCATGGGGTCGTTGAGGGATGTTTTCTTCCGCAGAGGAGAGTCCTTTGACTATTGCCATACCGGGACTAGGTCCCTTACTGGCATTGAGAGTGGTTGCTCTTTATTAATGATGGTGGGTAAGTGGTGGTGATTGAAGTTGTAATTTAAATATATTTAAGGTACAGATGTAAATGTTGTACAGGGGTAATGATGGTTATTTGTGGTTCTTAAGGTTCTAGCACAAGACTGACTCTCTTGTATATCTCTCCGGGGCTAGATTATATTCTCCAAGTCCACGGATGAGGTTGTTGAAGCTTTTTGGGAGTTTGGAATAGAAACTATGGGATAGGTGTAGGATGTAGTCAGTTATTTTAGGGAAGGATAGGTCTGAATGGATGTTGTTATTAGGAATATACCAGTCAGCTGCAACTTTAGTCCGAAGGTAATGGTTTTGAAGGACTTGGAGTTTGAAGATATGGGTTTTGGCTGCTGCTCTCCAGACTTGGCAGGCATAAGTAAATACTGGCCTTAGTAACTGTTTCTACACTAACATTTTATTGCGAAGGGCCCTGGGTGATTTACGGTCGTACAAACGCTACAACATAGCCATCCTTCTGCTAACTTTATTTGCCACAGCTGTTATGTGCTCCTTTCAGATAAGGCGTATGTCCAGAAGGACACCAAGGTAGGTTGCCTGCGTTGACCAGGATATGTCTGCACCTCCTAGACTTAGGTTGGGTACGTCCTGTAGATTTCGCCGTGTAAAGGTGACGGCTTGGGACTTAGTGGCATTTAGTTTTAACTGCCAGGTCGCAAACCAGGCATACAGCATATTTGCAAATAGCTGAGCCCGTTGCACTGCGATAACATGGCGTTTTGACGCAGTTGTTATGGTAGTGTGGTCGGCAAATAGGTAGAGGTTGCAGCCTCTTAGGGTTGGAAGGGTGTTTATATAGGTGAGGAAAAGCAGCCTCAGCATTCGTGTATGTGACAAAGGAAAACCACTAAGAAAACTTAATCAGAGTGAGTAGGCAGACAAATATCGAATCCAAGACCTACCAAATGCAAGTCGCAAAACTTACCACGGCGTCACCTGGCTAGGAGGTGCAAACGGATTAGAATGGTAGACATAGAGCGGGGATGGGAATAAAAGTTAACCACTGATAAGCGGAGATGCTCTGAAAAGTAAATAAGCGAGAAAGAGATTGATCATTTTCTTCATCTGAAACTTCTCTCGGGCAAGCTATCAAACATTGGCGATATGGTGTATCAATGGAGGATATTAGTCAACAGCAGGGCAGCTGGATATTTACGTATGTAGCGATGTATGTCTACCAGCAAAATAGATTGTAGTATTGGTGCACTTTCTTCAAGGATAAGTGAGCAATCCCTCTTAGACTTCTTCCACTTAACAGGCTCGGTTCGCAAACAATTATAATTGCTATTCCGGGTCGCCAGAGCAGCTTAATTTCCTATTCCTCCATTTCATCTCCATTATGACTTCACATCATGTCTCATCTAGCGGCCTCTTTAAAGGCATAAATGTAGTGGGTGTCTTAACGCTGCATGACAGGATGATATGCTCCTGCTTCGTGAAGAGGGTTTCCGATTTCCGGACCGACCTGGTGGGGCGTCTCGGGATCACCACAGGTGAGATACAGGTATGCTGGCCTGACGTTGGAGTTTCCAACTGGTGAAGAGTAGGGATCCTGCCCTCTGCATTTTCGTGACTCCTATGCACTGTAGTGACACTGCTATGTCTCCTCATGCCTCATCCTTTCTCCCGAGGATGCCCCACTTGGGACATAGGTAAAATAAATCACAGATTTTGGTGCCAAATTCCCTTTATAGTAGTCCTAATCCTATAATCGTTAAACCTTATCATGAAAGGAGCTCCAAATGCTTAAATCATATTTTGCCACATTTGCTCTATGCCTTTTATTCAGTTCATTGAGAAGTTTGTAGTTGAATACAAAGTTAAGCTATTCATATAAATATAATTTAAATTTTTATTGTGGTCCACTTACAGAGTACTGAAGAACAACTACACATCCAAAGCCATCTATCATAATATACTCAAACAAATATAAGAAAAACAAAGCCATGTAACTAAAACCATCACACTTCACTATTGAATATTCGCATAGTAATATTCCCATCATTACAAATAAACCAATAGCAACTACACGAAGGTGACTACGCAGCTAAGACCATCTGTCTAGGACGCAATGGATCTTGTGCCTCACAAAACATTCGTTATAACTGCAGAGTTAAATATTAAAGCAACATTATTTGCTTCAGACAATTATTGTGGTGTTAAGTATATTCCTTACTGTGAAATTGTGCATTTTAATATTTTAACTCGTACAGTTTTTGAAATAAACATTCCTTCAATTTTCTTGAGTTCATGCTTATAGCATACATGGTTGGAATAGAACGATTGGCTTTGCACCAGTTCACATTTTAAATATGGTACCAGGTGCACACGGAATTCATTTTTTCCATTAAAATTATACATATAATTTAACTGATAATTGGAAGTTAGGTCCTCTCTTACACTTGCATCAACACCGGTAGCCGAGGTCGTTAAAACGTAAGGTCTCAGTACTAATTCCACTTGGGTAATCAACCGTGGCTAAGGTTGAGATGCTGCCTGGGTAATCCCAAGGCCACTGGTTCAAAACCTAGCCCAAACTGATAGGTCGTAAGTGTGCTTAAAAGTGATAGTCCCAGGTAAGTAGATTTAATGGCATGCAAAAGGCTCTTGCGGGATAAATTTCCGACATACAGCAGCGTTGTTAACAATAACGACGACGACGATGACGACGGTAATCGTCTTCGTCGTCTTCTTCGTCGTCTTCTTCTTCTCCTTCAACTTTTCACGGTTTAAGCCCTCAAGGGTCGTTCCGGTCTCATAAATTTTAAATTAAAAGTGTTGTATCCTCTTTTTCTTGGTCTGCCAATATTTCTTATACCTAATGGTTTTTAATCATAAACTAATTTTGGAATGCAGTTATCATTCATTCTGTTGACATGTACCTTCTAGTTATTTCTATATTGTTTTATTATATCTGTTAACTTAAAAATATTCAATTCTTTTCGAATGTCCTCACTTCTTTGCTTATCTACAGGATTGTACCCTGCTACATATCTTAAAACCTTCATTTCCGCAGTTTCAATCACTTGTTCTTTTATTTGTTAAAGTCCAATAATAATAATAATAATAATAATAATAATAATAATAATAATAATAATAATAATAATAATAATAATAATAATAATAATAATAATAATAATAATAATAATAATAATAATAATAATAATAATAATAATAATAATAATAACAATAATAACAATAATAACAATAATAACAATAATAACAATAATAACAATAATAATAACAATAATAATAATAATAACAATAATAATAATAATAATAATAATAATAATAATAATAATAATAATAATAATAATAATAATAATAATAATAATAATAATAATAATAATAATAATAATAATAATAATAATAATAATAATAATAATAATAATAATAATAATAATAATAATAATAATAATAATAATAATAATAATAATAATAATAATAATAATAATAATAATAATAATAATAATAATAATAATAATAATAATAATAATAATAATAATAATAATAATAATAATAATAATAATAATAATAATAATAATAATAATAATAATAATAATAATAATAATAATAATAATAATAATAATAATAATAATAATAATAATAATAATAATAATAATAATAATAATAATAATAATAATAATAATAATAATAATAATAATAATTAATAAAGTGAAATAAAAAGTCCAGTTTACAAACACAAAAAAAATTGCATTTTTTTCCGTAGAAATACGCGTTCAATTACCGACTGACTGTCTTTGGTGGGCGGGCTGCCCTTTTATAGATTACTAACACACCAGAAATTTCTCAAACAATCGAGACCCAGCTAGAACAAAGGCGTACTCCCGAGAAATCCGTCTCCTCCCGCCCACCATTTCGGCGAGCTTTCATCTCCGCAATGCACTGCCATCTCTTTGATCTTGTTGCCCGCGCCGCCTACATTAGTTTATAATACTTTAATTTAGCCTCTCTTCTCGTATTTTTATCGTTCTCTTTATGGGCCACATTTACCATTAAATTTGTTGACTTTATTTTAAATGTCACTCTTTTTAAAATAAAAGATACTGCAACCAAGATAATTAAAGTAGTTGACTTGTTCAACAGGTTTTCCTACTAATAATATGTTGTCTCTTATGATATTGGATCCCTTGAATATTTTGTAATTTACCTCCTCCAACGTTAAGTCATATCGGAGGATGAATGGAATGGGTGAAATGATGCTCAAATGAGCCCAGGGTCCATAGAGCTTAGAGTTACCAGACATTCGTCTTTCAGGATAAGGGAAAACCCCGAAGAAACCTTATCCAAGTAACTCACCCTAACCGAGATTCGAACTCGGGACCTCTTTAACGTGAGGCAGACACGCTACCACGATGCTACCGAGGCGGGCGGATTCCCTGAAGGCTAAAGCTTTAGTTTTGTTTATAGATATTGTTAAACTATATTGACAGTGTTATTTAATATATGTAACGCGTTTTGTAGGCCATTTTCTGAGCTAGATATGAGAACTTGATGGTCTGAAAATAATAAAGTATCTAAATATCTATTTCTAATTATAAAATGATGAATATAATTTTGTCTGCCAATCAGATATGGCATCGTCATAATATTACAAACTGGCGGTGAAAGTGGATAACCTAGTCGTACTCCTTAATTTATTGTTGCCATTAAATCTGTCTTCCTTCCTATCATGATGTTATTTTCTACATATCAACTTCTTAATATTGTTATCAAATGTTGGGGTACACCTTTCTGTTTCATAATACTCTATAATTTACTTCTAGTTACCTTGTCAGCGTTAATAACAGCCGAAATATACGTTTTTAAACTCCTAATGAGGTTTCTATAGAGTTCTGCTAAGTCCTCCTGACCCACAAACATCCCAGATATCATTTCACTTATGTATCAGTGTCCAAACCTGTGCCTTATGAGTAAGAGCGGGTGTCAAATATTAACAAAGTTATCCTTGCTAATCACTGGATATTACCTCTGTCTTCAATATCTTTACTCTAAGAAGTAAATAGGTATTCCGCTGAACTAGTCACAGACGAGGGCAATTCTCATTGTCGGCACTATGCGTTCCCTAGCAAAATTGTCGCTCTTAGAAAAAATAAACCAACGAACAAATGCAAGAGCAGAAAGCATTTCATTAACGCCGAGGAAAAATTCCTCCGCCCTCAAGTTCCTCGCAGACCTAAAGTACAGGTTACACGGCATCATTGTAGTTGTCCTTTTGTGCCCAACAATTTAGGGACTTCATTCGGATGGGGCCTCTCTACATTCTAAAGACTGTACTTAGCCCCGCATGCAGCAATTTAGTAAACCACATAGTAAATCTCGTTGCAAGGGAGACCTGGAGAACTGTCTTCTCTGGAATGGAAGGACTTCGCCACGAACATACAACCTCTGGGGTACTCTTGATTTATGTCTTTATTCATTAATTCTCATGTGCGGGTTTCAGAACTTTTTAAGTGTGATCCTGAGGGCATGAACTACCACACGCTTGATTATAAACAGTTATTTGTTTAGTATGCAGTGTGCCTGAGGAATTGTGCAAATTTTCCAAGGAGAAAACAAAATACACGAAAGGTTTTTGTAATTATAATGGAGTGAACCAGAGGCTAATGCTAATACTACTAATCATTTGAGCAGCGCAAAGGAAAAATAATCAAGGTCCACTTCTAAAAATACGTTATGTTGCCTTTAATTTCTATTCTTTTCTCTCTGGTGGATTATAGGCAGTAATATAGGTAACCTACTCTCATATGTTCTAAGGACTCGTCGTTTGACAGAAACGGGTTTCGCAAAAGGAGTCGTTTATCACATTTAAAGTGTTTATTCTTAAATTAAAAAGTCAGGCGAACAGCACAAAGCGACCAGAGCTTGCGAACCCAATTGCCGCCTTCACGCGCATATAAGCAAAGCAGAGGCGGGCGATCATCCAACCGATACGGACAACAGACGTGTTCTGCATCACTGTACCCCAAGGCGGAAAGTTCGACTTCTCGACCGGGATTCGCTACCTATCGTAGATCCTCAAGGAGCTCAGTTGTCACCGGTCATGTACCCCAGATTTAAAATCCCTACCCCATAGGGTGGGATACAATCATGTCGTATTCTATGGTAGAGCACCAAATAGTACGTTTGTTCTTCGTTTTAACTTAGCAAATTAAACTCCTTTTCCAAACAGTGTACGTAAACCATCCAATTTGGTTTAATTTCTTTGTTTCAGTACTTATAGTATTTTTGGGTACATAAAAGCTCCACACACTAAGATTTTTAATGGACTTTAATGTAACTTCTATAAATTATTTTCAAAATTATGTTAAAAGGTATAGTGCTTTAATTTATTTAATAAATCAATAATTAATATGTATATACGTGGATAGGTGGAGTTAGACTGAAAAATTCAATGCCATAGCCCGGACTTGACCACGGATCTTCCGGTCTTCGTCCGGTTTCTCTAACTATTGAGCTACCACTGAGCTACATGGCACGATGCCAATATGACATTAGTTCTTCAATTGACTCGAATTTTCCCCGGTAAACCACTAGGAATTCCCACATACACTTGAGACAATTCCCTGATGGTGACTTACAACACGAAAGTACCTTAAATCCTGGGCTTCATAACCCAAACACTATTAAGTCTATTAATGGAAATTAAATTGTTCTTATTCACCAGCCATATGTTGGTCAACCTTTTAGAAAGGTGGATTCAAACTGAAAAATCCAACGCCATAACTGGAATTGAACAGGGATCTCCCGGTCTCCGTCCGGTTGCTCTAATTATTGAGCTACCATGGCGTACGTGCCAGTATGACATTAATTGTCCAACTGACTTGCATTTTCCCAGTAAACCACCAGGAATTTCACAGCTGTTGTGACAGAACAATTTAATTTCCTTTAATATGCTTATTATTAAAAAGGTTTATATTTCATTAAAAACAGCCTTCGGAGTCTCTGTATACTACTTTGAAAATAACTAGCTTTGCTTTGGGAGAGTAATGCAGATATTATCGTTTGTTACAAAAGATTCATAATAAAACAATTACTCGACAGAGCATTGAGGCGTATCGACCTTCAGGTGACCAGAGCTGTGATCGGCCCTTATCGGGTCTTATTTGGTCGATTAGAAGAGTGAAATATTAGTAGGTTGAGGCACAGTAAGTTACTAAACACAAATAGAGTGATTGGAAGCTGCGTGTGTCTATATAAGTTTTCTCGCGCCTGCAGATGTATGAATTGCTGTCCAGAAGACGTGATTACATCTGAACAGACTATACATACACTGGACTCATCGTGTATGTGCGATAGGCTGAGGTGTTGCGAATACCTGTGTTGCGAATTTTTCCCGATACGCTTTCTCGCTTTGTCATGTAGTATAGCGATAGTGGTTTCAAATTGTGAATTTATAGCAATTTCCTAAATGTAAAGTAACTGTGGAGGACAGCTATTTTTATCGTTTATATAAGGAAACTCAAAATACAGAAATTTATTATTCGTGGTCTAAGGGTTACATGCCAGCTCTGGTTTGCAAAATCACTGCTTAAAATCTTACGGAGAACGATGATTCTTTTGTATTCTTTTATAATTAAATAAATTAGAGAAAGCTAACTGTGCAACTCTGGATAAGCCAGTTAATATTAATGTATATAACAATATATTTCGAAGAAGGAGAAAACATTAATACACTTGTACTCGAACATGTACCTTTTCCATTCCTCTGATTTCATCCAAATTCTGACGCAGTCTTGCGGCCTTGAGTTGGATTAGTAGGTGGAATGCTAGGCCCCCATTTTGAGAAATATCCCCTATATTTTGGGGGGCGGAGACCCTCACCTTTGTGAAGGCGGAGGTCACTGCCCTGCAGCACTTAGGGTGCAGCAAAGTAATATAATTTGCATTGTGTCTTGTCATATCGCACGCTACCCGAGGAGTTGGTGCTGGCCTTGTGTTCGGTAATTAGTAGTTCTGTACCACTGTAATCCTTATATGGGTCACACAGTGCGGGTGTGAAGCCTGGACACTAAGCTGTTTCCATCATATGGGGACATGTACAAGGGTACATATATCAGGGATATGAGCAGTTTTAATTTTTAACAAATCTGCTTACAGAGAGAGAGACAGAGAGACAGGGAGGGAGGGAGGGAGGGAGGGAAGGAGAGACATAATTATCATCTGAGTAGGGAAAACATCTTTTCACTATGATCGTTCAAGTGCGTAAAAATGTCTCGAAGGTCAAACCTACATAGGGATATTCCTAAAACGCAAGGGTAATCTTTCCTACCTACAAGCACTTTTTAAAGATTTTCTAATAATTATGAAGTAATTACATGCGATGTCAAAAATTAACATTTTCTGCAAATTTTCTGTAAAGTCCTCGTTTTTGAGAACACTCAGCTAAGTTCAATTCAAAATCAGTAGACATAGGTTGGATTGCCATATGGAAAGTAAAACACAATGGAGATTAAAACTAGAATTTAACTAAGTTTAAAATATTCAGCTTTGTGCACTAATAATAATAAACATTAACGCAGTATATATATATATATATATATATATATATATATATATATATAAATTCCGAGGGTATCTACCAGGGCAATTCACACAGAGTGAAGACTTACCCTCCTATAACGACCAGGGAGTTACCGAGCTGTCCCAAAACGGCGCTCGGCGCCTCCATGGGGCTTTCCACAGGGCAAGACCTGGAGACTTGTGTACTCCTGTGGACTCAAGACGGGATGGAAGTGGATACGCCACTTCCGCACGCCAACTCCAAATGGGAAGGCTACCGATATGAACTCGGTGGGGTCGCCTGGTGATCTAGCACACCTTCTACTAGCTATGCAGGCTAGTACGCGAGAATATATAGCTTCCCTCAACCCCGTCCGGAGACGTACCCCATCTCCCACGGATATCGGGAACCACTGTCCCCTAGAGTCCAACCCAATCTGTATAACTCCCAATCAGAGAGGGGCTCAAATGTTCAACCCGAGATTCCTCTAGTAAGGTCAGAGGTACCACGAGTACTAGGGGTCCGCAGCGCCCTCACCACGGCAGCTGAAGGGGACGGATTCCCTCCCCTACGAAGATTAACTCAGTATGGTGTATTGTGAATTAATAATATACTGTTGTAATATATGCTTGTATCAGTCGCAGCCGAGAATACAACGAGAATGTTAGGGCCACGCCACTGAGGATGTTCAATGCAGCTTTGAACGAAACGTCTGGAAGAACATTTTTCCACTAGACCACGACCCACAAACCCGGTTAATCATTATCTACCTAATGACTCCGGCCGTGAAAGCCTACGTACTTCAATATACTGTTACGTTATATATAATATAATCCGATTATTGCCGGACCACATATTATTCAGGGTGAGTCACCTAAAACTTGCACCGTAAATATTTCTGAAATGGTATGTGCTATTGATATGCGGTTTTCACGGAATTGAACTATAGGCAGGGGCTCGCATTTTCATATGATACACAGATTTTTATAATTTTTAGAAAGTGTATTTATGTGCAAAAGTTACATTTTTTTAAATGGAACAATGCGTATTGACATTAAGAAAATAAAAGTAGAATAAATTAGAATGTCAGTGGTGTTTTTTGCACGATTCTAATGTAAGTAGTTTACGAGAAATCGTCATTTGTACAAAACGGGACAATGGCTAGGACAAACTAAAGAAAAACAAGTGAATGAAGAAAAATGAGGATTTTGACAAGTAAACAAAACTGTACCCTCAAAGCCTGTGTTCAAAATGAGCACCACCAGCTTCAATACAAGCTTCCAGTCTAGTATGTAAAGATTGCTGTACACGTTCTAGCATTTCAGTGGAAATTTCAGCGCAGGCAGCAGTAATACGCCGTTTCATATCTTCTGGTGTAGTTGGTATGTCCTTGTAGACAGTGTCTTTCAGCTTCCCCCACAGAAAAAAAAATCTAAAGGAGTCAAATCTGGTGAACGGGCCGGCCAAGGTACAGGTCCCCTTCGTCCAATCCACCGATTTTGAAACAATCCTTGAAGATAAGCTGTAGTAATTCGTGCACTATGGGCCGGACAGCCATCATGTTGATACCACAGATTCCTCCTAGTCTGAAGGGGAACGTCTTCTCACATCTGTGGAAGATCGTCTGTTAGGAGGTTGAGATACTTCTGTGAATTCAGTGTTCCTTCTATGAAAAAAGGGCCAATGATATGATGGTTCACTATTCCACACCACACGTTCACACTCCATGGATGCTGACGTTCTACCTGACGCAGCCAACGAGGATTGTCAACAGACCAATAGTGCATATTTTTTAGATTTACTTGGCCATGATTAGTAAATGTTGCTTCATCAGTGAACAAGATACATGACAAATTTGGAGTATCATGTCTCAATGCCCATGTACAAAAGTTCACACGATTCTCAAAATCATTGCCATGCAGCACTTGATGGAGGGAGATGTGATACGGATGGAACTTATGACGATGGAGGATGCGGATTACACTTCTTTGACTGATGCCGCTTCCTCGTGCGATTGCACGAGAACTAATGTGGGGATCTACTGCAACAGCAGCTAGAACATTACTTTCTCCTTGCTCTCCAGTTGCTCGTTTGTTTCTGGTGCGTTTTCTAGACGTTATACTACCACTTTCACGTAATTGGTTGAAGAGGTTCACAAATAATTGACGAGATGGTTGACGTCTATTCGGATATGTTTCCAAGTACACTGTACAAGAAAGAACTGCATTCTTTCTACATTCACCATAAACTATGAGCATATCTGCTTTTTCTGCATTGGTAAATACCATCTTCCAAGCACGTCCTACTGCTTCAACTATCACAAAATAACTGCCAGTGTAGACAAAACACATTGTAAACAAACATAACAACATCCTAGCCTAGCAACTAAGCAATTGAATGGAACAAACAACTGCCGGTGCGTTCAATTTTCAAATGACGATTTCTCGTAAACTACTTACATTAGAATCGTGCAAAAACACCATTGACATTCTAATTTATTCTACTTTTATTTTCTTAATGTCAATACGCATTGTTCCATTTAAAAAAATGTAACTTTTGTACATAAATACACTTTCTAAAAATTATAAAAATCTGTGTATCATTTGAAAATGCGAGCCCCTGCCTATAGTTCAATTCCGTGAAAACCGCATATGAATAGCACATATCATTTCAGAAATATTTACGGTGCAAGTTTTAGGTGACTCACCCTGTATATATGGTTCGCAACTCCGTGACCATGGAATTTTTCACAGCGTACTAGCGCTGAATGACAAACCCAAGGCTACGCTTATCATATGCATTACTGTACTGTATGTCAATCTACTTCAGTCGTAAATGTATGGGAGGGCGGCGATAGACAGATAACCGTTAGGCTGTTGGTTGAATCAGAGAAGAAATGCAAATAGGAGTAAAGAACAGCACTCATTCCCTGCTCTGACCATTCAGCATCTGTTTTAAAAACAGATTGGCATTAATTATCTTAGAAATTGGTACTCAGTGCACTATAAGAATATCAGGAAATGCCTTTGGCCACAATTTTTCCGTTTTGGTTTTATCAGTTTCATTTTATCGCACTCACGTACACTTATTTTGTAACACCTTAAATACGTATTACGACAGAGCTCATCATCCTGCCAATTTATTGTTAAGATTTTAAGTTATTAATATTATTACGTCATTTGTAATGTCTTTTCATAGTGGTATCAAAGGTTATTGCTTCCTATTTAACACTTTTAAACTGCGTGGTCATATCGCGATGGATCTGCCAGGAGTATTTCCGTATGTAGTGAACAGTTAAACTTTTAGATCTCGTTCTGTACCGCATAGATAAAGAAAATATATTAAATGGTATTCCATTACATTGAAACCCGTGACCATGGTCCTAGGATTACTGCGGAGGGGATTCGGCAGCAAAACCTATGGTTTATTGTACCTATGCCAGAAGTGGGGCATCCCCGGAAGGAAGGATGAAGTGAGAGGAGACGGATGCCGACCCAAGGAGTCACGATAGTGCCGAGATATCCGCCAACACTTCTATCCTGAAAAAGACCACCAGATGAGAGTTAATGTGAAATGATAATGGAGATGAAATAGAGCGACGACAGGGAATTCGGGGGATCTAATTAACCTACCCAGCATTCACCTAGCGACCAAGTAAAAACCCGAAAAACCATGTAGGTCGACCATGGGAATCAAACCCGGTCCTCCTGAACGCGGGCCACAGATGAAACCACCTGAGCCATCCCGCTCGGTGACCATGGCACTCTGCTACCGTGGTGGGCAGATAGCTTCAACACGTATTCACAGAGACCTTAGTAATAGGAAACTGTATTATTGCTTATCTAACTTTCGGTGAGTGTTTTAGGGTCTCATCCGATCTACTTGTTTTCATTTAACTATAAATTTTCATTTTTTAACAAGCATTTATTTAAATTAGAATTTTGGATTGTGGCTTCGGTGTCCACCTTATCGTCTGATAAAATCACAAAATAGGTTAGTTTGATCAATCTATGAGATTCAAACCGGGACCCTTGAATGCGGATCAAAATCCTATAAATTGCTTGAATTTCTACCATCATTTGTTTTATTATTAACAGAAATGAAATGCTGGAATTGAACACTGGTAATCAGTTTTATTAAATTTTGTAACATTTTAAGTACATTTTATTAACAACATTTTTTTAACAACATTTTTTTAAAAATATCAATCATTAAAGGAATTTAGTTCCAGCTGCAGGTTCTCTCAAGGCTAGTTTTCAAACTCTCCTAAAATTAAAATGGCACTACAGGATAAAATCTTATTTCATAACTGGTTTCAGCTAAATAAAATTTCATCGATATTTATTCAGGCTTTGATTGCTGTCTTGCTATACTCTGTGAATGAAGGAATAACGAGCTTCTCTTCCGGACATTTTGTGTTCGGCCTTCCACGAAGGGTAGTGCAATCAACATAAAGCACATTGTAAGAATGAACGCCTTCCTGATTTCTTTGCATTAACCTGCTGTCCTCATGGGAGCGTGACGGTCGTGACCCTGCTTCAAGGGGACCACCCAAAACGACCAGGGTTTCCCACATTAAGCAAAACCTTAATGTAAGTACACTGCTCACAAAACGTAGAAGTTCAAAATTACTCCTACTTTACCATATAGGGTAGAGCGGGGCTATTCCGCTCATTTCAAATTTATGGTGTTAAAAAACAAATAAAAGGCAATGTTTTATGTGAAACATAGAGCAGAACAGTCTTTATTAATTCCTTAAAGCGCACCAATGTTATAAAAACATATTTTTACTTGCTATATTTGTGATCAAATAAAACAGTGAATGTTGCACGGAAAGGAAATCTCAGAATTAACGGGGCTATTACGCCCGGCCCTGCGGCTATTGTTTATATGTTTGTACCATTTGAAACGATAAAATAACATTCATTAATAGTTGTATAAGAAATAATTAAGTTAAAAGAGTACAAAAAACATATATTTTAACTGGGAGAGAATAGCTCCTTTTTGCGTGGCCGGAATAATAAAAAGTTGTTGAACTTTTGAAATTGCATACCATGTGAAAGCTATGATAAAGGAAACGCGCTATCTGCTATGCATGAACGTAACCCAAACTATAACCTACACTGACACTGATTTTCAATCAAAAGATCTATCTGCAGATACTAGACCCTAAGCTACAAACGCCTGTCTCGGTAGTGTGGTGATAGGATGTCTGCCTTACGTTCAAGAGGTCCCGATTTCGAATCCCGGTTAGGGAGAGTTACCTGGATAAGGTTTTTTCCAGGATTTTCCCTTATCCTGAAAGGCGAATTTCAGGTAATGTAAGCTCTATGTACCATGGGTTCATTTGAGCAACATTTCACCCATTCCATTCATCGTCCGATATGACTTAACGTTGGAGGACGTAAATTAAAAAAAAAAAAAAGTTAGAAACGGTATTTCTTATTCAAGGCAAAAAGCGCAACATAAGTTACCTACTTACCTTGTAGTCTTCACTGTTATAACGCCAGCCTACAAGCTCAAGCAGATTCATAGAAACGTTGCACAAACACCAAGCTTGACAATGTACTGGCAGGCAAGTCATCGCCGCCCATGATTTTTGGGCAGTAAACCAATTTGCTTATTTCGGGCGGAGAAGCCCCGTGAACGGAATAGCCCCGCACTGCCCTATACAGCTTTCATAAAGAATTTTCGGAACGGTTATGCGGCTTTCATGGGCAAATTAAAGTTCACTTCTATACTTAGTGAGTAAAACTTGCGGAACGATGTCCTAACCCAAATGTTACAGCTCCATGAAGTGATATTTGTTAGAAAAGCTGTAAGATATCAACATGCCCTCACATTACTATGATTACAAATAAAGAGTGTGAGCTTTTATGTGTTAAATAGCAACATTTCTTTTGTCTGCACTCCTTGAGTCCCAAGTCTCAGAACGTACAAAAAAAATACCCTTCATACAGCAATTTAAATTTATTAGCACCTTTCTCCATGTGTACTGAGCAAAGGAAAATGCATCAATACTTCAAATTGAGTAGGTTTTGAATTAAACTATACAGTAGGCTACTTCAACGTGTGACTTTGGATTAAACAGATACAGATTAAAGCTAAACTAATAAGGACAACAATGCTTAATTCGTTGCAAAATCTTCCTGAAAGTAATTAGTCACAGCGCAGCACACAGAAAGGCAACGAATTGAAATATTGTCGCGGTAACGGGCGTAAAAGGTTCGGTGCAAATAGACAACAGACGGATAGGTTTCACGTAGATAACGAGCTTGCATAAGCAGATAAACATAGCGCTTGAGATAAAAGACTTACAGAAACAAACTGAGATAAATGGAAATTTCTGGTAACATCTTGATTATTCGGTTTCTTTATTGTTCTGGAAATCTCTCGAATTATAAATGAGGTATTTAAGGAAGTGACGAGTTGTAAAAAGAGTCAGTCGCGAACAGTTGTAAATCAGTGAGTCGAGCAGTAAACAGCTGTGAAGTGTGTAACAAAGTGTTGTTGATGCTGTAATGAGAGCTGTTTGTTATTGTCATCCACCTTGGAAGTTTGTGTTGTATATGTGATGTAATGTTGTTACCTGAGAATTGAACAGTGTATTCTACGGAAATAAAGCACATTAAAATTTCGGCAAATTGGACTTTTAATTCTACGAACCCACAAAGTCACAATATTAATGATGACCACATATGGTGATAGGAACAAGACCCAAGAAGAGGTTTGTGTCTTATGTAATGAAATACATCTAGAACTAAGAATTATTCACTCCACGGTAAACAAAACAGTTATAAAAAGCATTCACCTGTACTTTTCGATACCTGAGGGCGAAAAAAAAATCTTGCACTATTCACAATCACAGTAATATGAAAACATGTTGATACGTTACAGCTTTTCTGAAAAATATCACTTCACAAAATTATAACAACAAAGTTACAATCATTGTTTCATACTTTTTACTCAGCCCATGTACAAAGCCTGCGAACTCTACTTGTGAGATATATGAATGTGTATTTATACACTTTAATTTTGACTTATGCGGCTCTCTCTCTCTCTCTCTCTCTCGCTCTGTCAAGATTACCCTCTCTCTCACTCTCTCACGTATCATTTGTATTTTGATTGAAATCTTACTATTACATTTTTGGCAGGTTTTTGTAATTAAGCTTACGATAAGCATTAGTTATGGTATATAAAATATTTCTCAGATCTTAGTGTAATAGAGAGGTAGGTGTAATCGCGGTAGAATTGCCCCCCCTCTAACAATGCATGTGGTGCATGTAGTATAATCAATTAACATTCTTGCTTCATATAACAGAAATACTATTAGAGTGCTAACAAAGTTTCAAATAAATTTCTAAGTTAACTACGTTTATAAATATAACATAGATACCGAAATATGGTAGAGTGAGACTGAAAACTTGAATGCCATAGTTGGGATTTGAACAACTGATCTCACGGTCACCGTTCGGTTGCTTTAACCATTGTGCACGACATTAAATTCTCCAATTAACTCGCATTTTCCCTAAAAAATTCACAAGGACTTCTCATATAAACGTGAGACACCTACTTTAAAGGTGACTTAAACTTGTAAGTTAGTTTTCTTCATTGTCCAGACCACTGTAAGGGCAGTTGATGGAAATTGATTATTTTTTCCCACTAGCTTCACAATTTATTCTAATTGATTCTAAAGTAACTCCTAAAAATTTAGGACGGTTTCCCTACTGAAGTATTTAAATTTGACCTGGTCTTAACATTAACGTAACTGTTCTCCATATTAGACCCTTACCAGGTTTTGGGGAGAACTTCTGTATTTCAGCCGGCTGAAATTTACAGTATGGAAGAGCAACTATGTCGGGAAGGGAGTGTACTTCTGTATTTGGGCAATGAACATTACCTCCTTTCAGTAATGACGGTGTGCATTTAAACAGTTGAAAAAATCAAGTTTGTTTATATTGCATGATCTAAACATTAAGGCTAAGAATAATCATGACAGACAAGGTATTGTAATGTGCAAGAGGAGAATATTTCACAACAGTTTGATTAATTTCGCACAAATCTGCCTTCTTATGACTTTATAGTCATCATCTTGAAGGCTGCATCTAATTCATTTGTGTTTATTTTTATTTTGATCATTCCATAGGCGAGTAGAGAAGGATGAAGCGAGATTGTTGTGTGTGTTTTGGTGTAATTTGTCTAGTACCTACTCATTTGCTGGAGATCCTGTTTTTCTGGTAATGCTGCCACTGAACGACCGTGAGTTATGGCCTCAGGAATACTTAATATTTCGTTTCTTTCTTTCTAGCACAACGTTCTGTAGATATATAAGCACAAATTTATTAAAAATGTATTCAACTTCCTCCTTTAAAGGTTCCTACACGAAACACATCACAAAAACTGAAAGAAAAAAATTATAATCACATGACAATTTCTAACCACAATAAACTACGTTGAAAAAGTTTATTCTGCTGTCTACTTCAGGTAACTTGTGATAAAAGTTTGCATAAATAATTGATTACATTATTTTGTTATAGGTACAACGACGAGACTGATAGTCAAATGTTCAAAATCGCAACGCTGTATGCTGATCCAGAAATTCCACGATCTTTCCAGGAGATCGCAAAAAACAAGTAAATAACGAAAACGCTCTAAAGTTTATAAGTATCCAAAAGTTCGAAGTAAAAATAATGGGCCTGCCTTGGTAATGTAGATGGTAGTATGTATATCTCACATTCAAGGGGTCCTGAGTTCTAATCTGTCAGGGTGAGTTATTTGGGTAAGGTTTTTTACTGGAGTTTTCCCTTATCCTAAAAGACGAATGTCAGGTGACTAAGCTCCATGGATCCTGGCCCCAATTGAGCATTATTTCACCCTTCCATTCATTGTCCGATATGACTTAAAAGTTAAAGGACGTAAATAACATAATAACAACAAGAACAAGAAGAACAAGAAGAACAAGAACAAGAAGAACAAGAACGAGAACAAGAAGAACAAGAACAAGAAGAACAAGAACAAGAATAACAAGAACAACAAGAAGAACAAGAACAAGAAGAAAAAGAACAGGAACAACAAGAACAGGAACAACAACAACAACAATGGCTGCCTTGGAAATAGCTGTTGCACCGTAAACATTTATTCTGAATAAATAGTTAATTTTATTATCTACATTTTATGTGTGGTAAGCTTCTGTAAACAGGGTGTAACAAAAAAAGTATGTTTTGACTTTTGTCAAAAATTTTAGAACACATTTCTTGCGGATAAAGGATAAAAATGTTATATGAACAGAGGTCCAGAAATTCTTTATTTCCTTTTTAGAGCACTTTTCCTACAGCTTAACCCTTTACAATAACACACAATGACAGAACGGTTGGAAAACAGGAAATCACAGCATATGTTCAAAATAGCCTCTGTTAGCTGCAATGAAACCTTCAACCCGCCGTCGCATGGACTCCCTAATGAGCTGAATTAGGCTGGAGAATTTCATATTGTCTGGCAACCTTAGCAACACGAGCACGAAGACTGGAGTTGCAACTGGAGTTGCATACGTAAAAGATTTCAAATGTCCCCAAAAATAAAAATCTGGTGGGTTTAAGTCAGGCGAGCGTGGAGGTCATGGAATTGGTCCGCAGGAAACTTTCGGCGGACAGTAAGGCTGAAATGAGAGGGAACTCCATCGTGTATGAAGTGCGTACCGGCGCCTCCACCCAATTTAACCAGATGTAGAAGCGAATGTTTACATTAAACCAGTGTTCTGTTGTGGGGTTATGGCCACAGGATAGCTACATATTGCACATCTCACTGCATAAGCAGGGTTGTAGAAATGGCGCTCTACCATGGAGATAAACAATTTCCGGACCTATGTTCATGTAGCATTTTTATCCTCTGCATGCAAGACATTTTTTCCCAAAGTTTTGACATTTGTTTTGGCTATATCCTGTATATCCCGCTATATAAAGCACATTCTGAATGAAGATGATTGTAGGCTATTCCCATAAAATTTAAGACATACCTACATTTTGAAATAAGTATATTTTAATTGAAATCGTTAGAACCATTTTGATAAAATAAAAAGTATGAAAATATTAGCACGTAAGGAGTAGTTTGAAGTGAGAGACTTTTTTAAAATATTCGTACCGTATGTTGATAGACAGCTTGAATACCAAAATTCTCATATTTGATTTTTCTTCTTTCACGTATGCTATTAGATACATAAACACGCGCGTGAACTTTTTCTTTTTTAAAAAAGTGCCTTTTGGTTGGTTTAAAGGTCTAATTTTTGGTTGATATATCTCTTGGTGGTACAGAAAGTAAAGCTTCTAGAACAGAAGCAGAACATGTAAGATATGAGAAAATGTTCATTGTGACGTGCACAGTGTGCCGCAATAACTATTTTGTGTAACTTTTCAACAATAACGGGCAAAGCAAACGTGAATGATTTACTAACTTATTATTTTGCTGTTATCTTTTGCCCTTGTTAAAAAAAAAAGAAAATATGTTTCGAGAACTTTCACAAGATGTTCTCAGCTCATATAGATATATATTTTATATTTGATATGCTCATATAAAGTATTAAATTGTTCACTTTATATTTTTCCCCAAAACGATATCTAATTAGAATAAAGTTATATAAAACCTGCGCTTTGGTGTAACGAGTACTCGTGATCTAAAAGTAAAATAAAGGCTTATTTTGTTGTAATTATTATACCAAGTAAGCAGGCAAAATTAAATAAAACCTTGACGCAGCCCCTGTCACCTAGGAACACTGAGTCGACATATAACCTGATATTAGAAAGACATTAACATAAACAAACGAATAAATATAAATAAATGACGTATATCAGAATAGACATATGCCATAGTGCTGGCATATACATATATTGACAGTGACGCTAAACACAGCAACCACACCGACGACGACTTTACGGTGGCGAGCAAAGGAGCCTAAGGAAAACAAAAAACTTCTGTCTACCAGATTCGAGGTGTCATCATTCAACCCACAACCAGTCAGGACGCACCCACTCCTGAAGTACAGATGAGAGTTCTCATACGGGAGCTACAAGTCACTCGAACCGATTACGATCTCCCTTTCCTTAACTTCCTCACGCCACCAATCCTTAATTATGAAGCGTTGAGCACAAGGGAGAGCTCGACATGGTTCGCTACGGGCCTGACCGCCTCAACCTGAGGGAAGCAATGGTAATACATAATGATTATATTACTAGGTATTTACCTACGATTGTTTTGGTGGTGATTTAATTAATTTCGTTTTCTACCCCCCATTTTTTTCATGAACCGTATCTTCTTAGAACTTCAATATATTATTAATAACTGACTAGACATCCCCACAATCATGGCAATATAGTTTAAATATAAGGAGATGTTCCATCGAGATCTTCTCAGTCACTGCAGTTTTTCAAATTTAGGAAATGTCGTAAATACTTTCTATGGGAGAAGAATTATCTAATTGATGGGGTTAATTTTAGAAAACAGTGTAGATGAAATTAAAAACGTTTGCTTTGGTCCCGCGGCTGTTTAATAACACAAAGAAACCGAAATATTCACTGTTTATAAACCTGTGTCATTCTAAACTGTAATAAAACAGAAAATGAGTTGTTACAAGTGATACAGATCTCCATGTGTATATTTTGGAATAAAATATACTCAGTATTTGTTCTATTTTGACATATATTCCCTGTGGTATAATAACTTCATTCTCCACTGGGCACCTGTACGTCATCTGAAAAATTACCTTTTCTTAAGACTTCAATGTATTTGCTTTATAATACAAAGGCACTGGAAATTCCTTTTAGTATTTTAGTCATTTGGGAGTTTACTTAAGAAGTTATCCTACAGCCCATGTTTATCGTTAAGAGCATTGCTTTTCAATGGCAAACAATTATAGAAACTAATGAGGGATTTCCGCGTCTGTTTTTCTGTCCGTCTCATATTGAATCTAAGGTATACATAACCAGAATATTTCATTGAACGATGAAGCCTGGGACTCAAGTACTTACAACAGTCGCCACGAACGGTGCATCTCGAATACGAGAGCCCCAAGTAATTTACCAGGAAAATATACATATGAGTCAACTGGAGAATATAACGTCGGACGGCACGTTGGCTATGGTAGCTCAATGGGGAAGAGCGACTTGACGGAAACCAGGAGATCCGTGGTTCAAATCCCGGACACGGCATTGCATTTTTCAGTTTGACTCTATCTATCCAAAACCTTAGCGTATACATGGCTAGTGTGAAGAAATGATAAATTTCGACTATCTTAAACAATATTTCAGCTTTATGATGGCATAGATTTTTAAGGATGCTAGAAAGCAGAAAATCCTGAGAATTTATTTTATTGATTTTATTAATTATAATTATGATCCGCTAGATATCTGTGCAAGTGACGCTACATATTTAAGTTTCTGAAAATGTAATCAACATGAAACCAGAACTACAATGTAGATAACTTTAAGAAGAAATAAGTGAGCACAGCTTTAAATGTTTACGTTTTAGTACAATATTCTGTATCCTTGGGCTGACTAAACTCGTCAATTCGAGTATTCAGTATTAAAGTTGCTTAGCGTCCAGAAATAAATAGGAGTTTTAAAAATAATGTAATGATTTTCTTCGGAATTAGTATATTTTAATTTAATAAATTTGAATATAATAAACTTATTAAACTGATGTGATGCTTCCTCACACGCTCTTCGTGTTCCTTCCAGATGCTCTCTATAGGATTTAAATCTGGAGATTGAGGCGGTGTGTTCAAAATGTGAGGAGTACTGTACACTATTCAAAGCCTTACAGTTTCAGCAATATGCTTTGGATCATTGCCCTGCTGGAGGTAATAATCATGCCCTAATCGCAGCTTCTCTGCACTCTTTTTTAAGATTGTTTTCAAGAATCCTCTTGTATTCAAATTTGTCCATGATCCCATCTAAGAACACCAGTTCTCCAAAGCCAGATGAAGCTATACAGCCCCATACCAACACACTACTGCCACCATGTTTCACTGTAGCTACCATGTTGTTAGGTTCCCATACTGTATTAGGCAGTATCCACACTTAAATACGACCATCTCTCTTGTATAAGCAGAATTTGCTCTCGCCCGACTACAGAACCTTATCCCAGAATTCTGTTGGTTTCACCATATACTCTTTAGCAAATTCTATACTCTTTTTCTTATTCACCTTATGAACATAGGTTTCTTACTAGAAGCGCGGGCATTGTACCCAGTACTATTTAAAACCCGTTCAATTGTTCTGGGGTGAACCACAGTGCCAGAATATTGCTCAAGGCATCCTCTAATCTCAGATGCAGTGACTATCAGATTTTGCTTCACCATTTTTATTATTTGCATCCTGTCTCTGGTGGTGGGTTTAGAAGGAGCGCCATTTCTAGGTTTATTTACAACAGTATTTGTCTGTTTGAAGAATTGACTTATGCAGAACACAGTAGTTTTGCTTCTGTTGATGGTTTTGACAATTTCAGAGAGAGATTTGTTTTCTTTGTACAGACGCGAGAAAATGTATTCCGATGAATGCAAGACTGACCTGGGCGAGTTTCTTATCAGTTAGTTGCGCCAGGACGGTTCAGTTTCCTTATACCTGACCAGCGAGTTCGGCGCACAGGTATTTAAGCCTCTAAGGAAAATAAAAACAATTTTGTCACATGAAACGTAGGTGGTTTTATACAACTCTCCAGTACCAACTTAGGTATTTATCGATCCTTTTCTTATTGACGTCATTTTCTCTCTCTTCCTCTCTCGCACACACATATCTCAACCATGTTAATCTCCCTTTTATAATTTTAAATGCATTTCCAATACTCAAAATAGTTTTATCTGGAACGAAATACTTCTATCTTTCATAGGTTGGTGATAATTAATATAATATTAAACTGCGTGGTACTTAAAATTAAGTGTATCTTGTTCCGAAAATAAATACATTACTCCCTTTGTTACAGTTCTCAAAATCAGATTATATGGACACACTACTACAATTAATATAGCCACCAAGTTACCAAATGACCTGACACCAAATGACTTGACGACCAACGAAGTAAATAAAAGAACTACTTTGATAATGACAGTTCATATACAAAATCAAACTTGACCTTTGCTTTCACTAGGCTAAACTAATCGAGCATAGAATTTTGTTCCCCTTGCCTCTCCAACCTCCTAGTCCATCGGAAAACATTTGCACGCGTGGGTACATATTTATCAGGATATTCCTCTCTGCCACCTTTGTCTCCTTACCTTTACGTCCCATATTACCTATGAGTTCGCAATCGGCTGAATAACTTTGAACACACTGTCTCGAGGCATAACAAACACAACTGCAATGTGGTAAGGGCGTGTTGGGTACGTCCAATCCCCTTTCTCTCTGTTCGACTGGGTACGTTCAAATACTTATGTCCTCCAATAAGAGGGACAATAGAAGAGGGACAGTACAGATTGTGTAATAAATACATGCAAAGTGATATTTTAAATATTGTTTCCGAGACACAAAAGGTTAATGTTTACATGTTTAACAATTTAACGCTGCCAAATAAATATTACAGTATATATAGTACGTGCAGTGTTACATGTTATATTATTCGAATACTTCTGTCGGACTCTGTATATAGAACCAATGTTTTGAAATACCCACGAACTTCGATAACTACCCTAACATGAGTGTTGAGAGAACTTATGTGTATTTAAAGAGATTTTTCAATTACGCCATCCGTGTAACCCTAAGAGTTTACATTTCATCAAACCAGTCTTGCCATGTTTATAATCGTCCTAGTTGCTGTTATATTGGATTCTTCGTCCCTCACTTTAGCGGTTGAGCTTTTTGTGATATTGCTCATGCGGTTAACAGTCCCATCAACGCCATTCTCTTGAGGCTAGTATGATTATATAGACGCGGTCAGTGTCCTTGTACACTTTTACTTAACAAACCGCAATAAGCTACCTAGTTTCGATAAACAGAATGGCTGGAGAGTGAAAAAAAAACCGAATCTTTTCATGCATGTTACGCCAATTCACTATCGTTTTGAAATAAAACAGTTGAAATGCGCCTTAGCAGCATTCAACTTTGAACCGACTATTGTCAAGATATTGTCTTTGAACGGACTAAACTTCTTCAAGCTACAAATAGAGTGGTTTCCGCAGAATTAGCATTCGTTTTACCTTCATTTGTCACACTTTTTGCTTTATAGTAAAACGGCAACGGTTTTATGATAGCGAATCTTCGGTGTAACCGCCACTATACCACTTTATGTAGGTTTGCAAACATCCTGCGTCTCTCATTTAATATTCCCACATTCAGACTGTTCCTAAAGTCTAATGTTATATGGTGTATGTATATCTTTCTTATGTTATAGTTATGATAACCGCATAGAGTATGTATCTTTTTGAGCACTTAAAAAAGCGCTACAAACATCTGTTGGCAAATTCACATGACTTCATTCACTAGGTGTATGTGTAACTTACACAAACAATTCTTACAGAAACTTATTTTTTCTATCTACTCTGTATTAATTTACATAAGCGTCTGCATGAAAAGAGAATAAAGGAAACAGAAGCTATGGTCAAACTAAAAAGTGTTACGTCCATATCTCTATCCACTATTACTTATTTTATAGTTTCTACAGTCCTATTTTTACTTCTCCCTATGTTAATCGGTTAAACTGAATTGCAGAAAGAGTTTCATTGGACATTTCGTTGTAGGATCAGGAAGGTTGAAAAGATCAAATGTGGATCACTATATGCTGCCCTAGAAAGACCGTTCTCCTTGTATAGAAAGAACTGAGTAGCGACGTCACACCTAAAATGACAAGCATTTGAAAATTCAAACCTCTAACAACGAATATGCCATATGAGATAGAGCGTTGTGCTTTGGTTCGCTGGCGCGGAATGTATCCCACCTCTGCCGGACGCGGCTTTTAAGTCCCGGGTATAAGACCGTAGCCATTCAGCATCGCGAAGAAGCTGAGAAGCTACGCTAGGTAGCAAGCTCTGATCTAGAAAAAACAATTTTCCGGCTGAGTGTCGTGATGCTGACCACATCTTCTTATCATATCGGTTGAATGATCACCCACCTCTGCAATGCGTATGTAGGCGTGAGGCCGGCAATAGGATTGGCAGGCTCTGGTCCGCTTGCACGCTCTTAGGTTATTAAAAGTGACAACGATACGATTATCTTCAAATGGTATGCTCTAGTTTTAAAACTCTAAAAGAGAGGAAATCCTATTATTCATTTACAAATTTATTTTATACCTTTTATTAAAGATATTTAGTAGAATTTCTTGTCTGTTGTACTTTTCTGTCTATCTGAGATATATAAAATATTTTATGTCTCCCTTCCTCCCCAATGCTGGTGTCAGGAGTCTCTTGGGTTCGCTCAGGAGGGAGCCGAAGCATATTGACCTGATAGATGAGATCAGGGTTGAGGGGTCGGCCCAACGCCTGGGATGAATGAATGATGGAGCAATTGGTGGAATTGTTGGGGGAAACCGGAGGACCCCGAGGAAACCCACCCCAGCGCTGTGTTCTCCACCACAAATCCCACTTTGCGGTCCCCTGGGATCGAAGCCTGGCCGCCTAGGTGAGATTCAAGCGGTCTAATCAATAAGCCATGGCGCGGACATCTCTTATAAAAGATTGTACAAACGGCATTTGAACAATTAAATTAATATATCACAGTCCCATAAAATATTAAACAACCTGAGCTGAAATAGTAGTAATTAATTATAGAGACGAGGACAGATTAAATCTTAGAAAAATTACGAGATTCTTGTACTTTTTATTCGTATTAGCTTAAGACTCTCTGTTGCGTCACACTGAAGTACGATACACTTGATATAGATGTCAGTCTTTGGAACTTTCGTGTCGTTTTTGTTCTAGTACGCTAGAGGCAATAAACAGAAATGCAATTAAATCTACACAGATGGCAGCATACATGGCAATGTGTATTGGCCTTGATAAGTGCGGAAACTTGGCTTGCGGCGAATTTGGCCAAACCAATTTAAATAATTCAATTCGCCATCTTGTAAACGCTTTCTTATAAAGAGTAATTACATTCCATAGCATTCATAAAATAAAACCAAAATCAGAAACGAAAGGATCAAGCTCAGCATGACGTGGTTAATTATTGCAGATGTGCTAGAAACAAAAGATTGGTCTAGATTCTATGTTCCTTCTTACATCAGTGTTCTTGATTAAATTTCATTACATGAGAAAGAAGAATACGATTCCTTTTAATTGCTTGCTGTTGTTTAATATATGGCGAGGAAAAGAATGGAAAGTTCATTTATACCCAATGGATAGTTATAGAATATCTAATAAATAATAAAATACAACCCAGATGAAGATAGAAACTTAGGGTTGAAGTTACAATGGCTGTCCAGGTTCAGTACGTTATGCGTGTGAACATGAGGCACTTATACAGAAATATAAAGTAAAAACCCTAAAATTTGTAAGAAAATTCCCCGAAAAAGTAGCTTAAATCTTAACTATGACATTACTGCCCCTTGCTCTACGCTGTCTTCTGTTTATTTATTTATTTTTATTTGTTTTTATTTGTTACTGGGGGCCGAGTGATGTTACTGGAAAAGCCTCAAAAACAGTTATAACGGGAACTGTTTCTAAGCAAATTTAAACGCCTGTTTTGAACACATATAAATATGTGCTGACAATCTTGGTAAGAGGTCGTGCAATGAACCTAATGATAAATTCTGGTTATTCACATTAATACAGTAAGAAATATTGTGACGAATGGAATACCAAAGACGCCCTTCAAGTGTGAAAACAAAAGAAACGTTTCTCTAAAGTAGATAATTTCACATGCGATTTAATTCATCGAGAAATTTATAGATTCTATGCAAAAGGGAGAGCGCCCACCTTAGATGAAGTGGTTGCACATTTGCAAGAAATTTGTGATTTTCCTTATGGGCACTGCACTTTCCGCGGTTCCCTAAAGGAGCTGGGTTTCAAATACCGCACTTTGAATAAGTTAAGGGTTATTATGGAATCAAGTAGAATTGTAGCTTGGCTCTCTCTCTCTCTCTCTCTCTCTCTCTCTCTCTCTCTCTCTCTCTCTCTCTCTCTCTCTATATATATATATATATATATATATATATATATATATATATATATATATATATATAATAGTCAAAACTAAGGAAGTTTTGCAGTAATGGACATAAGATAATTTATTTAGACGAAACCCGTACGATACCCATGACGTATCGAGAAAGGTGGGAACCTTACAGAAAGATCTGGGTGAAGGACGGTCAGTGTTGTAAAACGATTATAAGGGTTCGTCAAAGGCAGCGGTCGACGTGTACACAAGTTAACTAAACAGACTCTAAAAGAATAAACAGAAGACAGCGTATAGCAAGGGGCAGAAATATCATAGATAAGACTTCAGTTACTTTTTAAGGGAATTTTCTTACAAATTTTATTATGGTCATATCGGGGTGTTTGATTCTAGAAACAACTGATTCTCACCTTCCTTCACACATTCACAATTATAGATAGACTGCGGAGAAGTACCAAACTTCCTTCGATGCACATTTATTTAACAGAAATAATACATAGAGCGATTCACATCTATATTCTCTCTGCTTAGTCATAAAATATCAATTTGAATATTAGAAATTGCAACGCAAGGAGCATTTTATAGAACAACCATTAAAAGTTCTTAAGAAAGTTTATATATATATATATATATATATATATATATATATATATATATATATATATATATTGTTTTGAATTACGAACGCCAAGCCTGGTGTGAAGAAACATATCAGTTACACAATCATGCTACGCAAAGTACTGAGCTCTTCATCAAAAGCAAGGTTTTCAATTAAACTCCTCAGAGAATTTCGGCAACTAGGGACATTGCGGACCAAGCTATGACGACCAAATGGAAATGAGGACGACTTAGTAATGAAGGATAGATGGACGCAGACGTCCACGATGAGGAGGAGTTTGTTGAGGTCTACACGGGTGTAGAAACTCCTATCAAACTAGGCAGCCACCGGAGCAACCTCGGAGCAACCATTAGGACAATACCTGGAGCCCAAAATCCTCTCCCGTTCGGGTGGAAGACTATAGATTACCTCGGCATAGCCGGCACTGATGTAGCACACCAACTACAGCTATCCAGGTTAATACCGGTGATTCTTTTGGTCGTCTTCCAACACCACCTGGGCGAAAAATGCTAGTAGTCATGGGTGTCTGAAACCACTGTTTCGCCAAGACCAACACAATCCGTACAGCTCCCGTTCAGGAGGATCTCGAATGTTCAGCCCATTGCACTTTTAGTAACGTCAGAAATACACGAGTGCTGGAGTCCACAGCGCTCGCAACACAGAAGCTGAAGTAGTCGAAACTCCTATCCTGTGAGGGACAGTCTATGCACAGACAAACAGAGAAAAGGCAGATCAAAACCTGGATGGACCGAAACCTTCACGAAAGTTAGTAAGAATTGGTTTTCTACTCGGTCACATTCGTCCTCATTTCGTTTAAACCGACATCCATGAGTATCTGTAAGGTTACATAACGATTAGATATTTACGAAACTTTTTGATGAGTTTATCGTCCAATTCCCAATCGACCATGAACTTATGATCGTAAAGGCCAACAGTTTTCAAATCGAAAAGCAATATCGTCTTGACTTCTCCAAAAGTTGTTTTACATTGAATTTTATTTTTATCCCGACAATCAGGTTTTAAACTGTTGAAACGCACGAAACTGGTTGTATGTTTTTTGACTTAAAAAACTCTTGGCTAATATTAATGTGTTTTCATTCGGTTTTAGCTTTAGGTTCTTATGCATTGTTCCTTTCAATCAGTCTCACATTTGCACTTTCAGACGGTTTTAAGCGTCAAGAAAGATTATGTTAAAGAGTACATTTCTTTTCCTTCATTAATGATTTTATTTTTGCGCATTTAAAAGTTAGCAACATTAATAGAAATAGTTTGATACAGATTGAACGATTTCATTGCTGTTTGGCAATACTTTGGTTGTATAAGTAATTAAATGTTCTTGTAAGAATGACGTGATTATATTTCTTAGTATAATTATGAAGTTTACTTATGAGGAAATATAGTATGAATAATACTTTTTGTTGCGGGAAACGTTTCCACTTGACTGTACTTGGTAATGATTACAGTTCACTCTCAACAATAAGTACTCTCAAATGGCAATTACTTTGCGGTAATAACACAGGGAGACATTGTGACAATGTTGAGTTGCGTGTATGTGGCACGTGTCTGTATCACATCACGTCATGAGATGGTCGCAGTTTTTCATACCATATCATTAAAGCTGGTTTGAGTCAAGATCGCTTCATGTCGTCCGCAACTGTCAACCAACAGTTGAGGTCTAAATAACCACACTTAAATAGGTCCACCTCCGTGAATGGTTGGCAATAAACGTTTGCATTACTTCACGAGTCCTCTGCAAGTTATGTCTTAAATTGGTCCATTCTACTTCAAGGAGTTGGCCATAAGAAGTAAAGAATTGCTTTCATGCCACTTTGAAGCGATGAATGTATAAAAAGGGTATCTCCGCAGTCCTTAACCAGACAGATTTTGCGTCATTATTGCTGCACCTTTGGAACAACGCCAGAAATATAATGCACTGGATATCTGTGCTAATTTACTAGATCTTAAAAGGGCCGCATTTGATTCTGATCTGATCCACACTAGTAATTTGTCATTTCTGTAAGCTGTTAAGTTGTTAACCATTAACCATGTTGTGTATTTTTATAAGCTTAAACACATGGTGACTTTTCCAGGACATCGTTATTATGGGATGTTGGACGCGTCGGTGATGTAACTTCATTGTTTGTTTCTGGCTAAAATACTGATGAGTAGAGCCCGGATTTCTAACCAAAATGATTATAAATGCTTTTTTTTTTTTTTTTTTTGCTGAAATACGGTCTTTGCTTGCTTATTTTACACTTCTTAATTAAAATAGTTTATTTTATCCAAATCATATTAATTTAAAAGTAAATTTTCACTCCTGGCCATCAATTTATCTTCAGAGAGTTTACATCGTCTCGCTAAAAGAGTAGGGAGCCAATATAAAAACGTGGATCTTCTTGTCTCTAGCGTAAAGAAAGTGTTTTTACTGTCGCCGATTAAAATAATAAATAAAACCTAGCGCGACAGCCCTAAGAGGGCCAAGGCCTACCAACCCGACTGCCGGCCTCACGCCCACGTACGTAAGGTAGAGGTGGGCGATTATCCCGATACGGGAAGGAGATGTGATCAGCATCTTGGCATCCCCCAGCCGGAATGTTGGTTTTCGTGACCAGAGCCGTTTAGAGTCTGTTTAGTTAACTCGTGTGCGCGTCGGCCGCTTCCTTTGACGAACCCTTATAATCGTTTTACAATACTGACCCTCCTCCCAGATCTTTCTGCAAGGTTCCCACCTTTCTCGATACGTCATGGGTATCGTACGAGGTTTCGTCTAAATAAATTATTAGTTTTGGCATATATATAATAATATCGCCAAGCTCAATTCCATAATAACCCTTATCTTATTCAAAGTGCGGTATTTGAAACCCTGCCCCTTTAGGAGACCGCGCAAAGTGCAGTGACCATAAGGAAAATCACAAATTTCTTGCAAATGTGCAACCAATTCGTCTAAGGTGTGCGCTCTCCCTTTTGCATAGAATCTATAAATTTCTCGACGAATTAAATCGCATGTGAAATTATCTACTTTAGAGAAACGTTTCCTTTTGTTTTCACACTAGATCGGCGTCTTTGGTATTCCTTTCGTCACGATTTTTCTTACTGCATTTCTGTGAATATCCAGAATTCATCAGGTACATTGCACGACCCCTTACCAAGATTATTTGTCAGCACATATTTATATGTGTTCAAAACAAGCGCTTGAATTTGTTTAGAAACAGTTCCCGTTATAACTTTGTTTTTTTTTTTAGGCTTTTTCAGTAATATAACTCGGCCCAGTTATTCACACTATTGTCATCACTTTGATTATTTTCACTTGACTGAAAGATATCTACTACTTCATTTGCATTTACCACTGCATTTCTCTCCCACGGTCTCCACATCGTGACACACGACGAATTTCTGCACGTAATGAAACAGATCAACTGGAAGTTGGAACTTTGGCAACTGAGACTCCACGTGGAGTACACATATGACTGTCACTTCGAAAATTCAGGGTTGCTATTGGTCCTCAACGACAGTGTTCCATTTCTGAAGTGTGGAGATAGCTTTATGACGGTCATTAGTGGGCGGGAGGGTAGTTTCTTTTGAGGGGCCAACTGCACTCGCGTTCACTAGACAGACTCTACCTAGCGTAAGCTTCTCACTTTCCTCACGATGCTGACTGAGCACCGGCCCTAACCAGGACTTAAAATCCGCATCCCATGGGTGGGATCAAACCTGGGACACTTTACTGTCGCCAATCAGAGTTCAACAATTTTATGAAGTCTTTCCAAATTTGTCTTTACCTCCTCAGCCAGTTCTTGGTTAAAGGCTGTGTCATACTACGCAGAACATTTCGATGAAATAAAACAGTGTTTTACTCCTTAGATGCAGAAGATGCAAGCAACATCGCCACATCACAGGAATGTGTTGCTATTATTGGCATCCAAGATAAGATAGAGTACATCCATAAGCGCTTCTCGAAAATACCTGCTATTATAACGCAGTTGGAAGCTCGAAATAACACCTACCTTGAAACATTCACTTTCTTTGATAGACGAAATTTCAGTAACGTCTTCAGAGACTCACGGTATAGTTAGAGCTGTCTTTGAGAAACTCAGTGAGGTATTAACTAAAAACCCTGGTTACGAAACACTATGTAAAATTCCAATAAAACTTCCCGATATGTAAACGTATATCGAAAGGAAATTCATTCTAAAACAACTATGGTGCTTTCCGCATGTTCCAGTAACGTCATGCGACTTTGAGAAATCCATTTCACAGTATAAAAATGTTTCACTGAAAAGCGCAGGAGCTTCATATAAGAAACACTCAAGATAACTCTCTCGTATACTGTAACAAGCGTGAGTAAGATAAAAACTCCACCAAAAATACTTAAATTATTAAACTTTTATTTTTATTTACTTACTTTTGGTGCTTATTTGTTTCATTTTTCGTGCTTATGTGCTAGCTTAATCCATCATTTCATTGTGCTTACAAATCCGAGCTCTACTGATGAGACTTGCATAACAGACACCTACTGTCCTTTCATTTTGTCAAACCAAATACACATTAAGCCTTGCAAATACATTTATTAACTTGGTTGTCATATCTCGACAGTGTGTGTTCGTTGTTTCTGTTGGCAGTGTTTACTTGTACCATCCAATTGAGCAAATGCTTGATAGATGATGCTCTTGCGCCTTGTAGATAGTTTTATATACTCTAATACCCAAGCATTCAACATCGCGGTTTCAGAGGAAATGTATATTTTAGTTTTCCTGATTATCCTTCCCCAAATAAAACCATTTCCAGAAGAATACTTCCGCGCATACGTGTGAGCATAAGGAGCATAAAAGCGAAGATTCGGTTAAGTATTTCAGCAGCATCTTTCAAATGTGGAAAAAAAGTTATTTAAAACCTAATTTTACCTGTTTTAATCGTGTTGGGCTTACCAACTTGACTTCTGGCTTCACATCCATTTACGCACAGCAGAAGCGAATCATCCGATACGGGAGGGCAGTGTGGTCAGCATTAGGCATCCCAGATGAAAGGTTAACTTTCGTGTCAAGTATTTAGGATTATTGTAGTTCCTTAGCTTTTTCACGTGCTGAATGGGTACTGGAATTTTAATTAAAATAATATATGTCTAAGATATCTGTATGAAAATTAATGTATGCATGTGATTTTTCATCATTTTTGTTCCATTTGCGTCATGCATTCTGTTTTAATTATTTTACCATCGCTTCAGCATCTTGCATCTCCTTTCTACATACAAAGACATTTGTATTGAAACCACTTCTATTCATTTCTATATTGACTAACAAATTTAACCATGCGAGATAGCTCAAGCGGTTTCGTCTGTGGCCTTCATTCGGGAGGCCCAATTTCGATTCCCGTGGCCGACCTACCTGACCCATGTTTTTTTCGGGTTTTTTTCCCAGGTCACCAGACAAATCTTGGGTAGTTAATTACACCCCGAATTTCTTGTCCCCCCATTTCATCTCCATTACATTATCATTTCACATCACTCCCTGGTGGTCTCTTTCAGGGTAGAAATATCTGCGGGTGTCTCGACGTTGTCGTGGCTTCTTGGGTCGGCCACCCTCTGTCTCCTTTCGTCCCATCCTTTCTCGCAGGGATGTCCCACTTGGGGCTTAAGTACAATACATAACAGGTTTCGGTGCCAAATCCCCTCAGTAGTAATTCTAATCCTAACATATAATAAGTGCACTAAAATTATATTTCATAAAAACAGATTTTATAAAAGAGGTAAAATAACATTTTTGAAGGTAAGACTTCAGCAAATATAACATGATATTTTTTGTTGTTTTGATCTAATCCTTTTGTGAACTTCTAAACAGTGAGACATGTGGCCGTTCTTTGAGTCATTGTGATGCAGAACAGATGAATTTAGTTAGGCATTTGTCTTTCTGTTATATCTCTTTTATTACTACTTCGATTGGACATTGGGGTCATGGTTTTGAAATAGCTATCAACTAAGAGTATTTCTCTTAGTTGATAGCTATGACATGATCTTTTGCGCGTGAGAGAGAGAGAGAGAGAGAGAGAGAGAGAGAGAGAGAGAGAGAGATAAATTCAAAATGTTTAGGATATTTGTAAACTATGGAAAACATGTAATGATTTTCTATTAACTATACATTAACCCTTTTCTATTCTCAATAATTTAATAGCCGTACACTGTAATTATCACACCTTAACAGATGGATTTTATTGCAAAATGTTAAAATTTTCTTAAAGGCATAATTAGCCAATTAACCTTTTCTAGACATCCTTCCGACATTCTTAATTTTTTTCCGGTAATGTCACGTGGCACCTATAATGTAACATACGCGATTTTTTCCTACATGGATTTTGTTAGTAACAAAACCTGACTCAAGATATGAGAGCAGTTATGTTTCGTCTTCAGTTTTGTGAGAAATCCATATTGCAGAATTAGAGCTTATTTTGACAGACATTTATCATATAATAATCATTTTATATGAACATTACACTCTGAGAAATTATTGAAATTGAGAGTAGAGAAGATATTGTGAGCGTAACCTGAGAAGTTTTTGTTCTAAATATCCGCAAATACTAGAAAATATGGCTCTGTTGCTTTCTAATTGTGGCGGCTATCTAACATGGAAATGTTATAAAGTTATCTGGTTTTATCAATGAATTCAGTAGCCTAAAAGTAGAAAGCTTCACATGTAGACGTACATATGCACAACAAAGGTACAATTTGAGTTGTATAAATTTTGAGTTCCTTATATGTAGCCTCGGATTGCTAAAATAGAGAGAGAATGCATGATTTTGTTTTAGTGGTATTAAACGTCATTAAACAAGGTGTTGTAGCTGAACATTATGTGATTGAAGTTACCAAGTGTGAAATACAGCATTCGTTTTTTGTTCATCCTCATTCCTTTCCGGAAATGGACACCATTCATAACAGGGTTTATCTCGGTGCCAACTCTTCCTTTATCATTTCTTTTGCCAAAAGTAACACTAGTTATCGATGGTACCGTGGACTTTCCCAGCTTATAGCGGTTTACCATACGTAGAATCCTCAGATAACGCACATTTCCGTTTTGTCACGTTTCAGAGAACAGTTTCTTTTGACACATCTGTCAGTACGTCGGTGAACCGAAGTCACCCTGTGCGATTAAGAATTAGTACAAATATTTCAGTAATAAATAACAATTATAGCTATCATATTTGATAACTGTATTTCTGGCGGATTATTTTACTGAACGCTTCTTTCTCAATTATGTTACGTTACAGAACTGCTAATATCTTACCGGGATTTAAATGTTTCACGTCTGCGCGAATGTATTTACGTGGCAGCAAATAAAAGCAGGCTATTCTCTTTGTCCAACTTACGCACTTTCATTTTCCATGAGACTTTAACTAGCATGCTTGCTTCCCGCGTCCGCTACTAAAGTTGTTAAGTCTGTCTTAACACTGTGACCACAAAATCCAATGAAAATTATAAATTAATTATCATCCTTTAAAAAATGTGATACAGATTTTGTGTTGATATGTGCTTGTTAGTTCTTCTCTACGTAGTCACCATTCAGATTTACACATTTTTTCCTTCCGAATACCTTAATTGTATAAGTTTGCAGAATTCGCTTCCACCATTTGTGTTGTCAAATCGGCGACCACACAACGAATTCTGCATTTCCTGAAACAAGAAAAAGACACTTGGTGTTAGATCGGGCGAATAAGGTGGATACTGTAAAGTCTCAAAGCCACAGTCTCTTGTTTTGTCAACTGCAACTTGAGATGAACGAGTTGGTGCATAGTCAGCCAGAAGACGAACACCTTTGGAGATCCTACCACGTCGTTTCTTAATTAGAACTGCTCGTAACTTGTCCAGAAGGTTGCAGTAGTATCTGCCAGTGATGGTTTGACCCTTGGCAAGATAATCTGTAAGGATAACTCCACGGCAGTCCCAGAAAACTGAAAGCATGACCTTCCCAGCTGAATTTTCCATCTTTGCCTTTTAGGGAGGAAGGGAATCGCACGTTTCCGTTCTATGCTCATGGTTTTTGTCTCTGGATCATACTGATAGATCCAGGATTCATCCATGGTTACCAGACGATCAAAAAAGTCATCTTCATCCTGTTCCAAGAGCATCAACGTCTGTCTTGAAAGGTCACGACGTTTTTGCTCTTGGAAAGGGGTTAGCAAACGTGGAACCCACCGTGCAGACACCTTAGACATGTGCAGTTCATCATGAATAATTTTCCACGCACTACCATAACTAAGATGTGTTGCTCGTCTGTTTGGATGGTTGCTCGTCTGTTTTCCAGTATTAAACACTCCACTTTCTTCACTGTGACAGCATTATCTGTCTTTGACGATCTACCAGCTCTTGGCTTAACTGTCAGGGACATATCACCAGTTTGAAAATTCCTTTTTCACCTCACAATAGTGTCATACGATGGGCAATCATTTCCATAAACTGCCGTCACCTCATCATGGATTTCCCGGGCAGCTTTGCCCTCTAATTGCAGGAACTTGATCGCACTACGAGCCTCAATTTTCTCCATGCTACACTTTTTTTTTTTTTTTTTTTTTTTTGTAATTTACGTCCTCCAACGTTAAGTCATATGTGACGATGAATGAAATGGGTGAAATGATGCTCAAATGAGCCCAGGGTCCATAGCTTAAAGTTACCCGACATTCGTCTTTCAGGATAAGGGAAAACCCCGGATAAAGCTTATCGAGGTAACTCACCCTGACCGAGATTCGAAGTCGGGACCTCTTGAACGTGAGGCAGACACTCTACCACCACGCTACCAAGGCGGGCGCATCATACACCTGAGTCACTTATCGCACTCAATGTAAAAACAACAAAAGGGCTCAAATCACTGAAACTACCAACATTATCTCCCGAGGGATCAATGAATGCACTGAAAAATTTTCATCACCCTAACATAGAAACTAGCGGGTGATAATTAAAACTTTGCCGCACCCCCTTGTATTTTAGCGAGATTCCCCACATGAGCGAGCAGTACTGTTTTATTAAAATTATTCTTTGTGTTTGCAATCGAACTGCTATCACAACTAGTGCAATATTTACTGTATACATGTCTATACTTCACTGGCAGTAACTTATGTCATTCAATTTAGCTATAATTATAATACCAACAGTCTTTTCAAAAGATTCCTCTACTTGGTTCGAACTAAATCGGCTTTGCTTTTTAAAAGAAATTACCAGGTACCATTTCCTAGGAAAATGAAATTTGCGATTGAAAATGTCAACTTGAAACGTTTACATAAAGTATTTATTTGTTTAATAATAAAGAGTGCACTATTTGTTACTACTTATTACAAACCCTCTGGCCAGAGACTCTGGCGTTTGTAACTCTTTTGCCTTTAGAGCGTAATTGTTAATATACTTAAATGTCTCTTTATACTTAATTCTTAGATAATAATACAAGCATTAAAGATTTAACGTTAAGTATACTGAGCTGCCTATTTACTATTTACCATTTACTATTTAGTGGAATATAAGAACTAGCATGATTAAACAGATTTTTTTGTTTTTTGGTTTTGTACTCGCAAAAGACGGCTATCAAATACACAGGCGATGCATTAACAAGGGCTACCGGGTCAAAATTCATCCCATCCTATTCCGTCCCATCATATCCCTACATCATCATCATCATCATCATCATCATCATCATCATCTTGATAATGGTTCTAATGTTTCCAAACTTTGAGATACAAACATGGTGTCTATATCTATTTCAACTCTAGTGGATTTCAAGCAAGGTTTATGCACTATTGTTATAAAACACATGGACATATTTTTCGTAACTATTACCATATATTAAAATTCTGTTTCAGCTTGTCTGGAAGGAGAGAATGCCACTGCTGAACTTCATTACTTCTCTTAACTATTAGTGCTATAACTTGCATGGCCGTAAGTATACATATCATCACAGGCCTGTGTTGTGAATCATGGAAGCAGTGACAAGTCTGTGATGTAGATTTCACCTCGATCTCCCCTCTTGGCTGTTATCTCCGTCCTGAGATTACCCGTAACTTGCTGTAACGAGGGTTGTCCTTGCTCAAAGGCCCTCTTTCATAACGAGAACGTGCTTCAACTGATGCGGTTTATAACGGGATTCGAACGAAACAAATCTCAAGATTACTATGTGGTAAGTAATAAATATCTTTTGCTTTTGTTTCTCCCATTTATTTATTTTCAAACATCCTATGTTCGAGTTGGAGATTTATGTTAACTTCGTAAATTTGCACGTGGCCTCACGGTTCTGCTGCGTTATGCATTTTACTTTACATTTCTTTGTTTATTTGACATTTTGGAAGCAATTCTTAAAGTTCTACAGTTTTATTCCAACTTAAGTTGCTCTAAAACTTGAATATATTTCAAACAAATTATTCCCAGCCACAACCCTTTAGCATTTGTAAATATTCCTTATTTAGCATCTCCTCTTTCTTGTTATTAAAATATATCAACCTAATTGGTTTGCCATTTTATTATTAGCATTCTTTAATTAAAGTTTATCAGTAATTATGTTAAATTAACCTTTATGTTATTAACATAAATTAAATCCACATCAGCACTTTGAGATGATTTTTAACATACTATTAATTAATGTTGCTATCATCAATAGTTTCTCGAAAAACGGACCATTTATACCAGAAAGTCATCCAAAGAAAAGGCTGTTCAAAGTGAGAAAGTAGAAAACAAATTTACATATGTTTGCATACAAAAAAGGCGCTGTCTTGAGCATAGAAGCAGTCATATTTAACAGGAGTGTCAATTTTAACAAAATTCTGTCTAAGAGTTGGACAAAACCCTGTGTATGTGTTGGGGGTGGCGGGAGGTAAGGAGGAAATTCCAGTTCATAAATATGCATAAAATATTGGGCATTTTACTTTTATCTTGTCAAGTTTTGCCGATTAGTTTTCCATAAAAGTAAATAAATGTACATATTTGCTTCATGCAACTTTTAAATGGTTGAAAATGAGCGTGATCTATTAAAGACGTAATAAAGTGACATAAAATAATTAACAGATGAACCAAACTTTAGCGTGATATGTGTGTGCACAAAAGACGAGGATGAATATAAATGTTCGTTACAATATTATAATATTTTGCTGGTTGAAAACCTAGTCTATAATTAATGTCTCAAGCAAGTTTCATTCTCCTACAATAGATTATGGTGTGGCCTTATTCCACCTCTAATGACAATACGCATTAAATAAAAGAGCGCATTTATTTCCTGCTATCAAATTTGTCACTATTTATGAACAGAATTTTTTTTTTTTTTCATTTATATACCGCCTTTAACTCCAATGGTCACATCGGTCGCCATTCTCCTTTGGAACACATCGATGATGTTAATTCGTATACGTTAGATTGCTTGTACTTTGTATTTTAATCATCAGATCACGCGCACATTCACACTCTCACTCATGTTTCCAGGCTCTGGGGAAGATGTAGAAACCTCTTGGTTGGAGAAAAATTCCCACCCCAGTCAGGAATCGAGCCCGGGACCCCTTACTTAGCAGGCAGATGCTCCACCAACCGAGATACGGTCCAGCCGAACACAAATATATCTCTAAAAAATATCGGCACTGAAGTAATAAAGTAATACATGCCAGAGCAGTTATAATAGTCGGAATTTTACCCCAGTTTTGGTTAGATTGTGGCCTGAGTAAATGCCTAATATATAAAAAGCAATCGAGTCATTCTGCAGATCAATTCGTATCCTCAGAAATCGTTTGTATTCATTCTAATAATGTTGATACTGAGCAAATTCATTGAAATTTTTAAAGTGAACTTATTTTTAAACACTAGTCTAGAATTTTATTATAATGAGACTGATTTTTCATATCTATATATAATCTGAAGTTTATTAACTTGCTGGTGTTTACTTAGAGTTATATTTTATTTTTATAATTGCAAAACTTTTGAAAATGTATTAATTGTGCAGTTTTATTTTTATATGACAACTGTCAAATAAGGAAGTAATTTAAATAAATTAATACTTTTAATGTTTATTTTAGATAACACACTTAATAATTAGCTTTACTTTGACATATTCAACTCATTTGTAAGTGGCCATCTGTGAAAATCATAAAATGAAAATTTTTGAACTTCTTTTGTAAACTTCTCAAATTATTAGTTACCTTATAGGGTTGGAAGTGTTTCGACATATGTATTCAAATATGCAAAGTATAATAAGTATATAACATAGTAAGGATAGAAAATCTGAGTTCATAACTACCCCGGCAGGGAATTGTTGCATGCCCACAGACGAATAGCCGGACAAAGCCAAGGCGCCCCGCAGCAGATAATGCACCCAAAATATCAGTCGTTTCGACAAGTAAAGGAGTCTTAAGCGTTCTGACAAATACTTAAAAAGTCATTATTTGAAAAGGGCCTTATAAGTTTTGTTTTTTTGACAGTCGTCAGTTGCTGTTAAGTACACAAGAAGAATATTGAAGCTGATCTGGTATAAAACGTGGGACGCTATCACAGATTTTAATTCAGTATAATTCATTAATGCTATATTACACTAAGAGATTGGGAGGTGCCTATTTACAGAACTGAGGTGAGCAGCAAAGAACATTTTTTATTATTCTTATAATAGGGATCATACAAAATGCATTTTAAACATTTGTTGATGTACGTGATTCTCTTCTCTACGTGAATTATATAGAAGTTCCAGATTGGGAAGTCATTTAAATGTGCTTTCTTCTCGGGACGATATTTTGTGATGAAATGATTTTTTGAAGTTCCATGATACTGCAACAGCCGATGCACGAAGACAATTTATCTCAGGTGTGGTCACTGACCGATATTTTTATAAAACAACTTACTAAAAGTGTAAAAGAATTTTTCAATTTGTTTTTAAATATTTTAATTTTTTAACTTTAATATTGAACAAAATCAAGTCGTATATAGAGGAATAAATCACTTTTGAAGCGTCCTTTTTACTTTTCCATCTAAACTAAACAATTTTTTTAATATTAACTCTTGCAAACTTAAACAGGCAATCGTGTTCCCTTTTGTCTGTCTTCTGTATAGTTCAGTCTTAGAATGACGATTTTCTTTTTGGAAAATGAAGATTATTAATGTTTCTTTCACCATGGTGATTACACATTACTTATTTAATACGTCACACATAGCAACCAGTACAATCTTTTAAATTATTTATTTAATGACATAATTTAATTTTTCTAAACTTCATTTAAACATTATTGAAAACAATTTTAAATTGATAAAAACATTATAAAACAAATTAACATAATTCTTCTCTCTTCATATACCGGATTAAAATAACTGTTACAGATGTAAAATAATTTAGAAGCATGTGCTTAATATATGTTTAAATATTAAATTATCCTGAATTAATGAAGAATGGTTAGTGCAATAAAGGCTAAGTTGGCAGCGTAAATTAATAGCATAGTGGATTCAAGTGCATAGAGCTACTCCAAACAACAAAGAACATAGCGGCAATGATTTTATTTACACAGATATGATATAACTAGTCATTACATTCTTATTTGGAAGTACACCTCATTGCAATTACCTAATTGGTAACGCTAGTAAATTTCATTACGTTGTGTGTGGCCATGCGAGAAGCATCTTTCCTTAACCACAAAAATTTCCACATTTAGGCAACGGAGGTTACTTTAAGCCTTATTTTGAGATAATTGTATTATATTGTAAATCTAAATCACTTCAAAAGTGATGCACGTGTTATTTGACACATGATATAGCCTGTACATTGATTGTTGTAACTGATGATGTTTAAGAAATGACGGACGAATTTAATAATTCTCTTCATTCAAAGTAAGTACCCATTAAGGCTTTATGCTATTGTATTCCTGGTCATACATATACAGAGCCTGTTTACTAGTAATGTTTTCAAGTTAACAGTGAAGTATAGGTTACGTTGAACTCTTATAAAATAACTCGTTATTATATTTGAGAAAAGACATTATTTCCTTTGTTTATTCAGGGGAACTTACAATGTACATCTTTGAGAAATCCTGATATCAATTTTTGATGGAATACAGTTTTTTATTGCATGAACATCAAAACAGATTTAGAAAAGAAAGATTCTGAGTATAATAAAAACACAATTGGGTAGTTAATTGAGAAAAGGGGGGATTATAATCTATCTTCATTTATGGCATTTATACATCTGGAAAATCTTTTGACAGAGTGCACAGACAAAACCTATGGAAATACTGAAGCATCAGGGACACCCGATCCACAAAATGAATTGTTTAAAAGGTCTATATCAAGGCAGTGTTTCAGACTTAGTGTGTCGTATATTAAGGGAGAGTACATACCAACTAATCAAGGTGTAAGACAATGGTGTATATTATCACCCAGGCTTCTTTATATTTACATATAAGACGACATAAATAGATGTAAACAATATATACAAAGTGGAATAAAGGTAATGAACATTAAGTTGCAGGTGTTGGCCTATGCAAATGATTTAGTTCAAAAGTCTGAAGATAATCTCCAGAGGGCAGCTTACGTGTTATATAAGCAAGGTAAAGAATATAATTTTAAAATGTCTGTACCTAATTCGAAAGCCATGACATTCCAAGGTAAATATCCGGTAAGAGTGAAATAATTCTAGATAATATTTTAGTTCAAGTTTACTTCAGTTATCGAGGATATGATATTTCCTGTGATTATGACAGAAGCACAAAAAGTAAAATAAATATCATTTAATGTGCGGAATTATAATAAAAATGTTAAAAACAACATGGGACGATACACAAAGTTTTACAACATACAGCAGTACTAGTTCTATTATACGTTCTGGATAATAAGTAAAAAATATTTTAGTTATATTCAAGCTATAGAAATGACATTTTGAGAGCTATATTGGCACATACAAGAGAAGATAAAATAAGAAGCCAGGATATAAGGGAAAAGCTAAACGTTTTTAACATATATGATAAAAATAAAGAATATAGAGTAGACTGGGAAGAATGCCTACAAAGGATGGACTGCACAAGAATGTCAAGTAAGATTTTAAATTATAAACCTACAGGATGCAAATATCCTGGAAGGCACAGCCAAAGCTGGACTGAGACTGGAATGGCCTAATCCTTATAAGGCAGAAGAGCAGGAGAAGAAGAAGACAATTGCTCCTTTTACTTGGAATGAGTGGATATTGAGGGAACTAACAGAGTTTTTTTATTGACAGACAATTTCGTGAAACATTTTGTGTGTGACCTTTAATGAATTTGTAGGTATAATTTGCGAAATTTGGAATTTGTTCTACTTCTGAATTAAGTCGATCACTATTGACTAAAAGAAGTATTTGGTGGCATCTCGAATACAAAGAGAAAGTGAAACATTTATTCTGATTTTGCTGTTTTGTAGGATCATCTGCACAACAATTGAATCTCGGATAAAGTAGATGGCGTAAAGAGCAGACTCATGACACCTGCACTTCAGAAGATATTCGAGAACGTGGAGCGCCATAATGAGGTTTTATTACAGTTGTTTTCTTCCCTTTATGCCAGAGACCACCTAGGAGGATTTTACATGCGGTTTTCCTTGTTTCTGGAATGTACTACTTCGGATTTCCGCCTCTGTTATTATAGTAATAATTTATCACATCCCATTTCCTGTCCATGTTAACACCTATGCCTTCCAACTTACGCACATTTCCAGCACAATTCTGCGGCGGCAGATAGATACAACAGCTTTTGCAGGCATTTCTCCGGGTGCTTCTCGGTGTTGAGAAAAAAGAATTGCATGTTACTAAGAACAAATATTATATATATATATATATATATATATATATATATATATATAATCCTTAATATTCAGAATAATCGTTTATTTATTTGACTGTTAATGCTTATATTTCAAAGCTACGTTCCTCTTAAGAACATTGCCACTCTCGGTGGCTCAGTCGATTAGGCACTGATTCTAAGGTAAGGGGTACAGACCGATTTATTTAATTTATGTCCTCCAACGTTAAGGGAATGCAGCACCGAAATTGGCTTAAAATATGGGAAATAATAACTTATGAGCTAATAAAATACTTTGAACCTTATAGTATCATAATCCAACTAAATTTATGAGTTTCAGGCATTTACGAGGGCCGTTTTTTTTCAACCTCCGATAGGCTATAAATAAATCACAAGTTTATATAAAACAATAATTTTATTACCAAAAGAATAGTACACTTATGGTTACTTTTCGACATAATCACCGAAGAGATTGAGACATTTGTCATATCTGTGGACAAGCTTTTCAATTCCTCTTCAAAGAAAGTTGCCGCCAGTGAATTCAAGTAGTCCTTGACGTTCGTTTGAAGGTCCTCATTGGTTTGAAATCGCTTCCCACCAAGCCACGTCTTCAGTTGAGGAAAATGGTGAAAGCCACTGGGTGCTAAGTCAGGACTGTATGGCGGATGATCGAAAATGTCCCATCCAAATTGGTCGAGAAGCCGTTGAGTTGCTGCCGCAGTGTGTGGACGGGCATTATCGTGGATCAGAACAACTCCAGCAGTCAGCCTTCCTCTTCGTTTGTTCTAAATGGCTCTACGTAAACGTCGTAAAGTTTCACAATAAACAGCTGAAGTTATTGTAGTTCCGGGCTGCATAAACTCCACAAGCAACACACCTTGTTGGTCCCAAAACACAGTAGCCATGGTCTTTCTGTTGTTGAATGTTTGTTTGAATTTCTTTGGTTTGTTTGGTGAATTTGAATGCATCCATTGTTGTGATTGCCGTTTCGTTTCCGGTGTGTCGTATTGAACCCAAGTTTCATCCCCAGTCACGATTGATTTCAAAAAGTTGTCTCCTTCATCGTGATAACGCTCAAGGAACTCCAAAGCTGATGCCATTCGTCGAGTTTTGTGGTTGTCAGTCAACATTTTTGGGACCCAACGTGCACAAAGTTTTTTGTAGCCTAACCTTTCAGTAACAATCGTACAAAACAGACCTTGAAACTTCTGGAAACTCCGTAGACAAAGCAGTGATGGTGAATCTGCGGTTTTCTTTAACCATTCTGTCAACTCGTTGAACAAGGTCATCTGAAACGACAGATTTGCGTCCTTGACCCCCTTCATCATGCACATCATTACGACCATCTTTAAACTTTCGACATCATTCACGAACAACACCATCACTCATGAAGTTTTCGCCATACACACGACTCATCCTCCGATGAATTTCTGCAGCACCATGGCCTTCAGCCTGTAGAAAACGAATTACCCTTCGCAATTCGCACTTGGCGGGAGCATCAATAATGGCGGCTATGTTTACGTGGCTGTAGCACAACGCCGACTGACGACTGAATGTCAACAATGGCGGAGTGTGTAGTGCGAGAGCTGCGCAGTCGCCGACAGCGCATACCCGCTTTCTGCTGCCCGCGTAGCGTCGGCATGGAGCGATCGGAGGTTGAAAAAAAACAGCCCTCGTAAATACCCTCACATGACAATTTAAATTTCCATGCGCACATGCTTGCCGGCCCTTGGATTCACAGAATTTGTCATTTGAGTTCGATTGACTGTTCTAAATTAATACTTTTCAAATTAGTGGGCGAAGTTTCTGGGGGAATTTTATTTGTTGGTATGATGGTTATTTCTTACAATATGTGGCACTATGGAAACAAAACACTGGCTGCAAACATTGAAAGCAAATACTAATGTTTATATTTTGCTTTTGTGTGAGTTTCTAACTTGGTTGTGATTTTCTTGTGTTTCTCGTTAAACTAAATACAGTTTATATATAATTGATAAGTTTTAGCGTGCTATTTAACATTTATAAATGCGTTTTATGCATCTTTACGTGCATATAACAGTTATATAGGTTATAGGTAAAACATTTTTTGAAACAAGACCTTTTGTTGACTGTGTACTTAGGATCATGAATAGGCTAAAAAGATACATGCTAAACATAACAATACAACAGTGGGAACATACATGAGGCCTGATGTGGTAAAGAAACTAATTCCTGTGTACCAAAGGCTGGTATCAGATGAAATCCTAAGAAGATGTACATTGGGTAAGACACAAAATGCAAATGAAGGTTTACATAGCGTGATATGTCGTAAATGCCCAAGAGAAATATTTGTGTCAAAGAAGAGACTTCAAGTTGCTGTGACATCAGCCCTCAGTGAACCCAATTTTGGTTGTTATGCCTCACTCAAGCTGCAGTCAGACATAATGAACACTGAGATTTCACCAGCTTCTCCAAAAATTAGCCAAGGGAAGGACCAATTACGCTTACTTCATTCAACAATTTCTGCGAAGGTAATTTAAAAACATCCAGAAGGAAACTAAAATTGAAGAAAACTGCTGCAAAAGAGACAATGAAGAGGCAGAAGGGCTCAACTTACCTATCTGGAGGGTTTTAGTCTGCTTAAAGGCATGTAGCTGAGAAGGAAAATGTTTTGGATTTTAAAATTTGATTTACTCGGTTATAGTTTTTTCAACTTCTTTTGTCATTCAAAATGCTCCACACGACGCAGTTTTGATTCAGTCCCTCTAAAAATTTTAACGCATGTTCTTAGAAAGGAAAAAAAAAGTTTCCATCATATGAATTTTTAATATTCATTATATTTTTAAAGTTATTGATATATAAAGTCAAAGGTTTAATCATTTTATGACTTTTTTGTTTTTTGCTCCAACCCTTATTTCTTCTCCCTCTGAAACTAAAAACAGTATAAGAAATTCATATGATAGATATTTTCTTCATAACCATCTGAATATTTTTAGAAATAGAAAAACTAAAATTTTGAAATTTTTCATCACGTGGAGAGGTTTGAATTTTGATCAAATTTTGAACTTCACAAATTAATTACTCAAAAACTATTAAAGATACAATAAACAAATTTTGAATTCTGTGTTCACTATGCATCAGAACTAAGAGAGAAAAAGTTCAGTAAGATTGGTTGAAAATTAATGGATTTGAGGTTTTCAGTGCTGCATCCCCTTAAGTCACATCGGATGATGAATGATATGGATGAAATATGCTCAAATGAGCCCAGGATCCATAGGCTTAGAGTTACCCAAACGTTTAGAATGCGGCAGTACTTTCTCTCGCCTCATGGCTGTAGGTACCTGGATTCGAGGTTGGGACTCGTTCCTCGGTCTCCACGTCGTCGTCTGCTGCCTGTTTCACCCTTGCCTCTGGCTGCTCTCTCCTGCATGGGCTCATTTTGGGTTCTCAGGGTGTTAAGTTTGAGACAACACAAACATCCGATAATCTCTGAACTGCTTTAATTTGCTCTTACTTGTGGAACCCGGGCACCTTCAAATAACTGCGCTTTCGGCGGACATTTTATAATAAATTTTACTAGACGCCGCACGTCGTCGGACTCACCAGACGGATGCATGCAATACACTTGACTGCAATGAGCAATGAGCAGTGAGGGAACATGGGGGTCGCTACCCTTTTATATACACAGCACGGCGTCACAAGGAAAATCTAAGAGAATATTGACCTGTGAAACGGTACAATTAAATAGCTAGCATTCCATTCTATTGTCCGATATCCACCCTTCATAGGCTGTCGCCCGGGAGTGTAGTGCTTCTCACGTATTTCTGCCCAGGTTCGTTACAATATTTTACATCGAAGTCTACAATTTTACTTTCACAAACATAACTAGTTACAGTTCTCAAATTTATATATAATTATGAAACATATTACATAATTAAATCAATAACTGATCCAAGGATCAAGGTTCCTGTTTCAAGGATAAGGGGAAAACCCCGAAAAGGTTCTTATCCAGATAAATCACTCTGACCGAGGTTCGAATTCGGAACTTCTTGAACTTGAGCCAGTCATGCTACCATCTAAGTTACTGAGGTGGGCCGAACCAGACCGCTAGTTTCTTAAGTAGGTATGCTTAAAAGTGACAGTCCCATATTAGTAGATTTACTGCAAGTAAAATAACTGCGAGACGAAATTCTGGCACCAGTCTGGGTTCATGTGATCCTAGTATTTGTACATACATAGCACAAGAGTTTAACAGAAGAATATGTTAGTGAAGCAGCCTGTGAGCTCTTTAGAGAACCAAACTGCGGAACCAGATTGGCAAATGTCTCCGTGGAAAGGGGCACGATAATTTCATAATGTGGGAGTCTTGAAAGCCCCAAACAGCTCTTAAGCGCCTCCTTTAAAGCTTAAAATTAGGTAAAGCTTTTATGTAAATATGGCGGTGTTTTGAACATTATAGCTCATCCCACGTTTCATTTACCGTCTGCTTTTCCCACACGTCCATTAATTGAGGAGGGCGTGCATATTGAAATGCTAAAGCATGCGCAGTACAGAATGATGAGCTTAATTAATAGCCCGATACAGCGAAATGATTTATGAAGAGGGAGATCGCTATTGCTGCCGAAGTCATTTCCGTTAGAGTGTATGCCTGGAGCAGTGGCGGATTCTCCACCATTACAATTTACTCAAGAACCAGCTCCTTGTTTAGAAGTTTAATGACATGACTTAGGAAACAATACCTCTTGTTTATTCCACTGTCAACTTAAATTTCACTTTTTTCATCCAGTTTCTATTTCATTGTTTCCAAAATGGGGACGAGAGACCAATTTTATTACTTCCAATTATGTTTCTGATTGTAGTTGGTCCCGTTCCTATAAAGAATAAATGTTTAATTCATGTCTCTGAATGGTACGTAAATTCATTTTGCAGATCGGAAATGCAGTCTTTTGCTCAGTATGGCTATGACGGAAGTGAACACTTCCATCAGGCATTTGGTCATATGGCACTATGACAAGCTTCGGAGGGACCCAGTTCCTGGAAAATGAAATCATTTTTGTTTATGCTGTAGACGAGGTGCGCCCCGAGAGGGAGGGGTAAGGTCAGAACATCAAAAGGGTAGCCTGACTAAGGAGAGATGACGGCAGAAGAGGATCCCAAACAACTAGATTTGAATATCCCGGTGGTGGTTTGAACAAACGGCTCCACTGCTCCTCCACTACCGGCTCCACACCTAAGCGACCCTTGTTCGAAGGAGGGAGCAGTGCACCTGCATGCACGCCAAAACTTCCGCCAACCTTAGAACCTTAAAAGAGCCAACCAAGGTGAAGGATGAAATTGCATTCCTCTCTCAGGATAAGGGAAATCCCCGAAAAATATCCCATCCGAGGTACTCACCCTAAACGAATTAGAACTCATGACATCTTGGATGTGAGACAGGCACACCGCAGGATTTTCCTGTTTGTTATACTGTTATTTTGAACGCATTTGTATGCACTGCCAGACTCTTCGGAGGATACGAATGATTCTATGTGAAGAAAAGCTACCTGTTCCAGTCGGGAACATTATTTGACCTGTTGTTGCTTTTCTAGTTCATATCTTTTTGTATCGTATCTTCGCTTAGGTTTTTCAGATGTCACTTTATCGCTTCAATTTGTCACTTGTTTCCACCACACACTTGGGTGTGTTACGTGATATTAAAAGAATAGGTAGCATATTTTCTGGCAAATTATGTCTTATATCAAATGGCTAAGTTATTGTGGAATAGTGAGGGAAAGTGCATTAGTGCGGAAAATGAAGTTTTATTTGTAGAAGATTTTGAAGGAGTATATTATTATGTGTATTGAATCTTTTATAGTTTAATAAACTAAAGAATAAAAAAAAAAAAACTTTCTACGTTTAGGGCATTGGTCTTCTTCAGGATTAAAAAGAGGAATAACTGACAGTGAGCGGATTATAAACACAGGTTGTACCACTTAAGACATTGATAAAAGAAATTTCTGTATCGTAGTTAAATGAAGAGCTTATTTTAATTAAAACGTAACATTTTCTGATAAGCCAGGAGTTCAATTTTAACGTGTAACAAATTTCAACACAATTGCAGTTGCATTTTTGAGACGTGGTGCATTACCTTGCTCGGATGTGCGTGACTGACGTCATACGAATCAATGGTAGGAGTAAGATCTCTGCTTTCACCAGCAGATTGCTGATAAAGCAAGTAGGTTAGACGGCAGATGACTAACCTGACACCCCCTTTTCTTCCAAATAAACAGGTGGACTCGGCCATAAACTAGTGCGCAAAATTACGTCATACACCACGTCTAAAAAGACCTCTGTACCATTTGTAGCACGGTGATGTCAAGCCTATCATCCAATTCTATGCAATATTTCTTCACGACACCATTATTGGTATTTTGCATTGTTTCAAATCATCAGGCCACTGACTTACTGTTGTTTTTAAATATTTAACCATTGGAACTGGAATGCAGACAGTGTTATTTTTCACTTTTTTAAGGATGCTGACATCTTTTAACAAGGTTCTCATTTTTTTAGTTAATTGATGGAAATTAATCATTTCTCCACACTAGCCGTATATAGGCTAAGGTTTTTGATGGATAGAATCAACATGAAAAATTCAATGCCATGGCCGGGATTTGAACCACGGATCTCTTGGTTTCCGTCCAGTCACTCTAACCCATTGAGCTACCATGGCCAATGTGCCGTCCTGACATTAAATTCTCCATTTGACTCGTATATTTCCCCGGTAAACTACTAGGGAAAACCATGGAGATTCGTGGTTGAAATCCCGGCCATGGCATTGCATTTTTCATGTTGACTAACCATCAAAAGCCTTAGCCTATATACGGCTAGTGTGGAGATTAATTTCCATCAATTAACTAAAACAATAAGAGTTAAATGATGAAGCCTGGGACTCAAGTACTTACGGTAGTAAGTCGCCACAAACGGTGTATCTCGGATGCGAGAGCCCCTAGTGATTTACCGGGGAAATTTACGAGTCAAATGGAGAATTTAATGTCAGGATGGCACATTGGACATGGTAGCTCAAAGGGTTAGAGCGACTGGACGGAAACCAGGAGATCCGTGGATCAAATCTCGGCCATGTCATTGAATTTTTCATGTTGACTCTATGCATCAGAAGGTTCTCATTATTTCAACTTCATACCGAACGCTGTAATTCTTGACGAAATCGATGTTATATGGTTTTCACAGGCTTCATTTCTCTCAACCGTAAGCAGATATGACTTTATGCTGAAAAGTTTTATAGAACTACCATGTTATTATTTATTTTCTTAATCTCCATAACAACCAATTCTATATAAATTAAAATATCTCAACTGCCATAACAATGCATGCTTATTTTTCTTAGGTTGATATGTACTTTATATTATAATGTTCTATTTTATTGTTGTTTTAAGCCAGATATTGTGTATTTATGGTTCAAATTATTTGAATTCCTTGTTAATCCCTTTCACACCGTTCGTAGATTGTAAGGGACTTGATAAACTGTGTATTGCCATAAACACCAAACAAATTCCAGGAGATGTGTTGATACCTACTAATAGTAGGATAAATTACACATTATTTAGTAAGAGAGTAACTTGATGGCTTGCCATGGATATCCCCAGAAGCAAGGCATTTATTTGTATCTAACGAATTTTGGAGCTTATATCTTTTACTTTACAAAATAGCCTTCTTTACCACTCGTTCAGAACTTGCAGTTGCTACTTATTAAGACTTCATTAAATTCCAGTTCCATCTGTTAATATATTCATCCTGACTTACCATGTACACTTTTCTCAAAATGCGACAGTCTCGCCACATAGGTATCTCTGACCGGAACTTCACCCCTGCAATTGAGCAACTAGAAGGATAAGGAGCAAGCGGCTAATTGTACTTTCCTGTATTTATTTCAGCTTCTATTTTCATATTCAAAGTTGTACGTTTGCAAACCAGTGAGTTAATTCACATGTCATCCGTTTTTCGATCCTAAATATCTCCTGAACCTCAACCTAACGGCATGAACCAATTTCAACAAATACCACCTTGGAAAAATAAGATTGCTCCGTTATTGGAACAGGTGCACCTTATGTAAACAATGAGTGGCAATAGGAGAAACGTAAGATTCTTCTTGTGATGATAATATAATAGGAAATGTTAATTAATAACGATTAACTTAAGTATACATTTGTTTATTAATTCAACAATGGTGTAACTTAAACTTCCTCTATTAAGTCTAGAAACCAAACCTAGCTTCCTATTTTACTGCATTTATGCGAATCCACTAAACATTAAATCTTAAAATTTGTATATCTACTTTTTAAGACACTGAGTATAACATTTGGTAGCTGAATGTTACAATTTCTAAGTTATCTGGGTATTTAATTCCTTTTTATGGGTTAATATTTACTTGGGCTTTATTTCATTCAGCTAAATATGAACTGTTGTGGATAAATGATTGCCAATTTTGCGTAATATAAGTTTAGAACTGTGGGTTCTGCTAATTGTCACGATAACACATTTTGTCATCTTAAGTAAATAAGTATTATGTGTGCCACGCCACACAGTTTTGGAATCATTAGAGGCTCTGCAGCCAACTCTGAGATTTTACTAAACCATTTTATTTAATGTCGACTTTGGTCAGGTGTTAAAGACGAATCATTTTTGGAACATATGCTATACATATATTTAATTTTTTTTTTCGAGATATAGATCGTTTGTGGATTCCCATACAAGTGATGTATGTAGATGATTTGGAGATTACATATTTTATTTTACGCAATAACATTCTTTATAATTCTTGTTCAAACATTTTCAGTGGCTGCTTATTAAGGCATCATAAAATCAACAGTTGCGTCTGTGATCACACTACGAGGTGCTATTAAGTTTGAGTTTTGTAGTTTACGTTAACGACGGCCTTAAATGCAATACCAGATGATACTAGCCGGTTTATTGCCAACTTGCCTACAAAGAAGTGCAACTTAATGGTTTATGGATTTAAATCTTCTCTCACAGAACGACCTACGTAGTTAATCTATAATAAACATGAAGCAATGTTATTCCATGTTTAGTATGTTTACTCTTTGCAGTTTTACGTGTTCAGCTAGGGATGTCCAAAATTCACTGAAATTGTGGTGGTAATAATAGCGGAATTTGATGATGTGTGCTTGTACATTATTTTGACCAACCGATTAACAATTCAAATACTCATCTATATTTAATTAAAGGTCCTTTCAGGTAAGCTGATTCACTATGCATTCCTCTCTTTCGACTTAAGCAGTTAGTAATCAGTTACATTACTTACGTTAGTTACATTTAGAAACAGCCTCTAAATGTAACTATGAGACTGGAACAATAAATTCGAAAGGAGCATTAAAGAGCTTTTGTGCAAGAAAGAGAATTAGGAGGGACAGAGAGAGACAGAGAGAGAGAGAAAGAAGGGAAAAATTTAAACGTTCACACAACTTTATGCATGACCAATTCATATACTTCTTATGCATCATTACATCAGAAATGATTGTTCTGGTTTTTTTAAAGTCATCTACTTATAGACATTAGATTTATATCAGCTCTGAATCGCTTTACTAATCAGAAACTATGCTGTATGATTTAAGGAATTTATTTTGTGAAAACTGCGTCGCCATATTGGATGTGTACATCGTACACATAGTACTAGCAGAACTAGCAAAACCTGCAGTATCGTGCTCTCTCACTGAAAACTGTGTCTTCCTTTATGAACACTCTTTAATAACCGTGTTCTAAGAGTCCCATTCTATATTGAGCGTAAAAGGCCGCTTAATTTTGCTCAGAGTTTATCAAGCTTGGGCACCTTTTACGTGTCGTAAATCTATGATACTGCGGCATACCCGCATGTCAGATTTCAAATTGGTTGGTGTTTACTTTTGATTTGGGTTCTAATTGGAGCTATGAGATCTCTTGTCCTCAGGTGAATGGTTGTAGGAAATGGATTTGTTGTTTGTTGGCTGCTCAGTTGTCTCAATAATACACTGGTTCGTTGCAAAAATGATTTAATTTAATTCTCACTAAGTCGTTGATTCAGATTGATTTGTAGCGGTGACCACCTGTTACTAAACTTCCTAACAGAATTCTCTTATTTCTTTACACGGCGAATACTTTGCTATTATAAACTTCTTCTGCTGCTTCTCTCACGCTGGTTGCGTTATTCTTGACTTCCCTACATTTCGGACTTAGAAATTTTTACTACCTCTTCTTCACGCGCACTAACACGTCTTTCCCCTCGTAGTATGACTGTTGAAGTGCTTTTTTGTCTACTCTGCGATTCAGTTCGTACTTTATTCTGATCCCCACTCTGACTCTTATCACATGACCAAAATAACTCACCCTTCTCCCCGTTTCTCAAATCTTACATTATTATTGGTTTCTCATTTTATTTCGATTTTTCTTTATTGGTTAGCAAAACTCATCGAACTCATTGACGTTACATCCCACCGTGAGTTGGGTCACGCCTACCCTGGGCTCTTTGTAACGGTATACATCGTTATCACCTCAGCAAAGTAAATCCTTTTAGGTCTTACGCTTGACCGCATCTTGAAAACCTTATTGTTCCTACACATTCTTAGTTATAGTTCTCAGACATTGAACCTTTCCTTAAACAAAGAGGCTAACGGTCACCTCTTCCTGTCTCCCCGACTTGTGTTCAGATTTTACAGAAATATTTTCTCTCCCTTACATGGATTTTAGCATGTTAGTTGTCTTAAATTATATTCTTCCCATCTTATTCTTAATTAAACCGCTATTTTAATCATTACTCTAATTTCATTCTAATTTCATATTAATATAACAATATTTTATATTAGTTTAGCAAAGCATTTTTATTCATTTATCTTCTTTTTTTAATTTTCGTGATTTCAATTAATTCGCCACCTCCTAATCGCTGTCTGATACTGCGGTTACATAATGCCCGTTTGACAAAAATGAAATACCCATTATTTAAATTTTGTCAAACCCCCGTCATGACATTTCCTCCTCATATATCTTATAATTTCTCATTCCCTACTCGAAACATTTTTTCGGTGGTCACCGTTTCCCTCATCTTCATCAGTGTGTTACTTTATACACATAGAATGGTCAATATGGTACATCATATACATAGAATTATAGATATGATACATTACGTACATAGACAAGTACACTGTCGTATATGTGGTTATTACCCTATATACAAATAACATTCGTGATACCTCAACTATATATACACTTCACTGAATTATCCTTGTCTCACTTGACATCAACTTGATTTTACCTTATTACATTCCTTAAGTACTACATTAATGTTACTATATTACAGTTTACAATATTACATTTTACATTCAATGATTTTTTTTTAATATTACTATATTAACTTATTGGGACGTTTCTTTATCTTTCAGTCCTTCACCGTAAGAACATTCGTCCTCACATTATTATAGTTTGCGTAATGATGTCCAAATATGGTTACCTCTACCTGCACTCAGTTGTCTACCTGTAATCAGGTGTTTCGTTTACCTGACAGTAAACATTGGCAGTTCATTGTCCTGTCTTTTCACTTCACTTTTCACTCTAAACTTTCTTTCACTTTGTCACGCCTAAGTCTGTGACCTTTACAATAACAATATAGCCTTTTGGCACATGAATACATCAGTACTTATACTATATTTACATTTCACAAATTATTTTTAAAGATCTTTCTAACATGTTCATTAGCTGTGGTTATTCTTATTACATTATCATTTTGTTTGTGCACAGGAATTTTGGAACTTGCAACTCCCACGCAGTGTTTGAATTTCAAACGAAAACGTTACCCGTACTAATTATATAACTTTTACTTGGTATTCTTTACATCTTCGTATATATAATTTCAATCACATTTACACAGGTGATTCTTGGGTCTGCTCTGTACTGTTTACAACGTTTTTCTGACGATATGGCCTTATTAGGGAGATGTTATATCTGCCTATCGGTTTACCATTTCTTGGGTGTGATAGAGCATACGCTCTGTCACCAAATATTTTCTCAATCCGGTATGGGCCTTTCCATAGCATATATAGCTTTTTAGTCTTCTTTCCTAACAAATCTGACTTGTCGAACGATTTCACTAGAACTAAGTCGCCGACCTTTGGTTCCCAATTCTTCTTATACCGCAGTTTCGTTGCGTTTCTTTTCTCTACTTTCTCCATTATTCTTTTAACAGCATTCTGGATCCGTTCTCAATCTGTCTCGGTCGTCACTTGTATACTTTCCGGAACACCCTCTATTATTGGTTCCGGCGTAAATTCCTATGCAATTGGATAGGAGCATATCCTGTGGTTAAATTGACTGAATTATTGAATATAAACTCAATATAGTTGATGTGGTCTGGCCAGGTAGTCTGTTTCAATGAACAAAGGACTCGGAGATGAACACCTAGGTCTTTCAGTACGCGCTCGCTTGGATTAGAGCATGGATGGTACGACGTTGTGTTATAGATGCGAATTCCGGCATCCTGAATGGCGTGCACTTATATTTGAATGGGGGAACATCATGTATCTCGAATTCATACTCAAAAACACTATAGGTCCCAGTGTGTTCCGAAAATACATTTCTATGTTTACATAAAATGTTATAAAAAATCTCCTTTTCATGGTCATTAAGTAGGTTCGAGTTTGCTACTGTTTCTCTTATTCTATAGGTCATGTTTACGTTATTTTCGACTACCTGGAAATCATCTGGTAGGGTAATTATCTCCTGTTTACCTGCTTCTGCCTGCCCAAGTCCGTATGACGTCATCTCTAAAAGCCGTTCTTCTCCAGCTATATACTCATCCTTATCATAGTTTCTCATCTCTTCTGCTTCTAATGGATTCATCTTAACTAGCTCCATCCCTCCTATTCGTATAAATTCTACAAAAAATGTTTCTCCATCTATTTCTTTTTCTTCATCTGTCAATCTTATCTCATTTTCTGCTTCCCTTGAGCTAAACGGAACTTTAACTATGACGTCTTTAATTTTGATTTCCAAGGCTTCCATTTGATAATTCAACTTAGCTTGAAGCGCATACAACACGTCATTACCCATAATAATGTCTACAGATAGCCTATTAATAACAAAACATACAAATTCTATTGTATCCTCCCCAATGGTGACTTTCAAAAGCATTTGTGTATTAATCTTTTGTTTGGCGCGACCTACCGCCAGAGTACAATATGCACTTTTCACGGGCAATGTTTGCAATTTCATTCCATTGTTTTTTAAGTGATAAAAGAATGCTTGACTTATAGCTGAAACTGAGGATCCTGAATCTATGGTAATGTGCCATTTTTCTTTGTTTATTATTGCAGCAATACGTGGAGCATCTCTCACTTCTTGCAATTCTGTTAAGTGATTGTTTATTTGAGTACCGTTTACTATTTCTGTTTCTGTTTTATTCTGTACCACCCTACTCAGAGCTGTGTCCCTGTTCAAATTAAGAACTAGCGTGTTCATCCGGGTCCGATGCGGGACGTCTTCTATCGCACCCTGGAGTCGTTTCCCGTCTGCTGTGTCGTATCTGGCCTTTCATCCACCTCGGGCGCCGCGTCCCTCGGTGTGGGTGGAGGAGAACGCACCCATTCTCTTGAGAGAAGTTGATTCCTCTGTCTTACTTCAGGTCTGTCTGTATTGTTCTCTCTACCAGCGTCACGTGGTTGATACTGTCTATTAGCTTCTGGTAGTCGGAACGTCGGTCTTGCATTCCCTCTTCGAAGAAATGGGGGGTGACCCCTATTTCCATTCCTAGTTACATGTACATATCTTATAGGGAAATTATATGAATTTGAATTTGGTGGTCCCTGTCTCCCTCTATTGTTGTTAGGGAATTCACTCGGGACGTGGGCATCGTATCTTTGACGAGTAGCCATATGGTTTGTGTTAAAATTTCGGGGATTGTGTGCCCTTTCCCCGTCATGATTATTATTATTCCACGGTCCGTGTGGATTTCTCACTGGCATTCGATTCTCATGTCTATTTTGTGATTTTTGCGTCCCAACGCTTTGTAAAGCTGTTAATAATGTAATTGCCTCTCTCAATGTCTGAGGTCTTGCTACCACCATGTGATTTCTAATGTTCTCAGGAAGGTGGGGCGTGAGAAGAGAAATCAGTTCGGCTTCCTGTAATGGAGGTTGTAGATATTTACTTATTTGCGAATATCTCAGGAAATAATCAGTAATAGACTCTCCATTACTACCTTGGTATCGGCCATTTGTTATCTGATTCCTTACTTGGTATTGGACATTGGCGTTCCAATACTTTTCCAGGAAAGCTGTTTTGAACAACTCGTAGCTGCATCCTTCTCCCACAGTTACTCGTAGCCAATTAAGTTCGGCAGATTCTAACGCCCTTTGAACTATTATCATCTTATATTGCTCGGGTACGCCCCTGATGGCAAAATACTTTTCTAAGTCGGCCAAAAATTGTACTGCGTTGTCATTGCGACAATTAAATTTCGGGAGGGGCAATTCGCTTAGAAAATTCATGTGCACTGGTGGATACATATTTACGTTTTGCATATTTACTTCGCAATTATTGCTGCTTTGAGGAGAGACAGAAGGGGCGCTAACCTGTTCGTTCTGCCTCTCTCCATTGTGTGTATGTTAGAACAATTGGAACTCTCAGGTACCTGCCCTTGCTGTCTCAGCTGTAAGCCAGTTACAGTATCTCTGATTTGAGATATCTCGCTTACTGTTTCCCTCAACATTTGTGTATTCTCTGATTGAATATTTGTTACACGTGCTACCTTTTCTTTTAACTTCTCCATGTCAGCTGCTATACTATTGTTTACAGTGTCAAACCGGTCATTTATCTCTTGTACAAAAGTTACCTGTGTCGTGGTCAGTTCATCTAATCTTATTCTTTCCTTATTAATTTCCTCCCCTATTCTATTTTCTACTCCTGCAACGAGAGATTTGGTAGCTTCTAGGTCACTTCTTATAGTACCTACTTCTCGCTGCAGGGCCTCTTTTACGGTCTGGATTTCCCCTGTTATTCCTTGAATTCTGACAGTGATTCTAGCTTCTGTTTCTTTCCCTTGGCTTGTAATTTGACTTAATTTTTTGTCCATAGCCCTGCTCTGATCTAGTAATTTAGCCTCTAGTGTTTGGTTCTGTTCTACTAATTTAGCTTCTAGTGTTTGGTTCTGTTCTACTAATTTAACTTCTAGTGATTGGTTCTGTTCTACTAATTTAGCTTCTAGTGATTGGTTCTGTCCTACTAATTTAGCTTCTAGCGTTTGGTTCTGTTCTATTAATTTAGCTTCTAGTGATTGGTTCTGTTCTACTAATTTAGCCTCTAGTGATTGACTCTGAATAGTCATTTGCGCCATGAGTTTCTGGAGCATCTCTTGTAGATTTTCCATTACCCCAGGATTGTCACTTCTCCTATTTACATTTAAGCTACTTACACCATTTACACCCTCATCTACTGATCCTATAACACTGCTTTCCATTGTCTCTTCATTAACAACTTCTAACTCTTTCTCTGTCTCCATAACTATTTGTTCCCCAGAATTTTCCATTTTAAATTTATTCTGTACGATCTTCTTATTTCTCAAAAGCATTGAACTTCCCCTTTAAATTTTCTAATTTCCCTTCCAAAATACTTATTACTAAGACATTACATAGATATTGATCTCACTGAATGATATTACATTTACAAGAAATATAAATTGAGTATGTGTAACTCACAGTTCTGTTGTACGGCTGTGGTGTTTATGTGATGTCTTTACCAATTTTTGTCGTGCTGCTCGTCGTCTAGTAGGCTCAGTTGATGTCGAAAGAACTTGAACTTCTCTCTTGGTTGGGGGAAAATTCTATGTAGTTGTTTTTGCCGTCTTCTTCGTAGTCTCTGCTGTCCTCATCGTAGTTGTCGTCGTCGATCTTCTCACTTCTCCTCGTAGTCGTCCTTCGTCGTCGTTCTTCTCACTTCTCCTCGTCGTTGTCGTCGTTACATTTCACCCATTTCCTACAATTCGAAGCCCCAACGTGTCGGCGCCATTATGCGGCATACCCGCATGTCAGATTTCAAATTGGTTGGTGTTTACTTTTGATTTGGGTTCTAATTGGAGCTATGAGATCTCTTGTCCTCAGGTGAATGGTTGTAGGAAATGGATTTGTTGTTTGTTGGCTGCTCAGTTGTCTCAATAATACACTGGTTCGTTGCAAAAATGATTTAATTTAATTCTCACTAAGTTCGTTGATTCAGATTGATTTGTAGCGGTGACCACCTGTTACTAAACTTCCTAACAGAATTCTCTTATTTCTTTACACGGCGAATACTTTGCTATTATAAACTTCTTCTGCTGCTTCTCTCACGCTGGTTGCGTTATTCTTGACTTCCCTACATTTCGGACTTAGAAATCTTTACTACCTCTTCTTCACGCGCACTAACACGTCTTTCCCCTCGTAGTATGACTGTTGAAGTGCTTTTTTGTCTACTCTGCGATTCAGTTCGTACTTTATTCTGATCCCCACTCTGACTCTTATCACATGACCAAAATAACTCACCCTTCTCCCCGTTTCTCAAATCTTACATTATTATTGGTTTCTCATTTTATTTCGATTTTTCTTTATTGGTTAGCAAAACTCATCGAACTCATTGACGTTACATCCCACCGTGAGTTGGGTCACGCCTACCCTGGGCTCTTTGTAACGGTATACATCGTTATCACCTCAGCAAAGTAAATCCTTTTAGGTCTTACGCTTGACCGCATTTTGAAAACCTTATTGTTCCTACACATTCTTTGTTATAGTTCTCAGACATTGAACCTTTCCTTAAACAAAGAGGCTAACGGTCACCTCTTCCTGTCTCCCCGACTTGTGTTCAGATTTTACAGAAATATTTTCTCTCCCTTACATGGATTTTAGCATGTTAGTTGTCTTAAATTATATTCTTCCCATCTTATTTTTAATTAAACCGCTATTTTAATCATTACTCTAATTTCATTCTAATTTCATATTAATATGACAATATTTTATATTAGTTTAGCAAAGCATTTTTATTCATTTATCTTCTTTTTTAATTTTCGTGATTTCAATTAATTCGCCACCTCCTAATCGCTGTCTGATACTGCGGTTACAATACGGAACCACCTCCTTCCCTTCCGAAGGGATTTTTCTGCTCCCCTTTGCCCGGTTTGAACACGAGACTTCGGGAACCGGGGTCTAGGAGCCGTCGTAAGTTTATATGGTGATGTAAACAAAGCCGGAAAATGTATTATTCTGCCGATGGCTGTGATTGGAGGGAGCAGTCACGCCATTTTATGTATATATAATAGGGTTCAGGTGCGTGTGTTTTTATGCTTTACATATGCTTTACTTATACATATTTTTGTCTTCACAAATTTAATGTATTTCACACTACTTACAGAACACGTTCAATGTAATTCGCTTTTCGCCACTTTTTAAGGGTTTCCCTTTGTGATGTTTTACATATTGCACGGAAGCCGCCATGTTTCAAACTGATTGTCTTCCCACAAGCACAGCATGCACTCTGATTAATATATAAAAATTACGTTTACATTTGCAAAATAAAATACTAATTAATTACTGTTTGTCTGTTGTATTTGTGTTAATGTGACGTTGCTCATATATTTTGCATTAGATGTAAAATCCTTAAAATTGATATGCGAACTATTTTTTCATCCGTAGAGATACAAGGCTAAACAGCCAATGATCGCACACGTACACGTGTTTCTATTTACATTGCGATATAGCTTAGGACGACTACGGTATAGTATGAGGCGTTTTGTCATTGTCTCTACCTTTCTTCCCAACTTCTCTCATTTCTTTGTCCCCCAGCAGCTCGCTCCCTCTCCGGCGACATCTTTCTCCCTCTCTCGGATCCACCCCTTTCTTCTGTTTCCTCTATCCTCCATTTTTCCACACTCCTCCGTCGGCGTTGCCCTGTTTCTGTGTGCAATTTAAATTGCAAGTGATGTTTCGAAAACTATGATGACATGAAAACTCAAAACATGCGAAAAGTTTGGCAATTGCTTGCAGACTAATCAGGATTGGAGACTACATTGTTCTTGGTAAGCTGTTTATGAGCACTGCAATCTCTGTTCGAACGAAGGTATGAATGACAGTTGCTCGCAGAAAGTCACAAGCACTTGGCGGTTTGATGTAAATGGGCCTGTAATAATTTTTAGTATGTAATACATTTGTAATTTGCAACTTTTAGTTAATTCCGGTCATGGCATTGAATTTTTCATGTTGACTCTATCCATCATATACATCATATGTATTTTACCTTACTCTTGTAAGGGGCTTCACACAAAGAAGTTTACTTATAGTTCTGAAAAACCAAATTTCACAGTTAATGTGCAAGCAGTAGACTTCATAGCGGACCATTGCTCATTAGCTAGGAAGGATGAGGAAATACCTATTTTATAGTCACTTCAATAAAATAATGCAAACCATTTTTATGAAACGCTTCAAATTATCTTCCGTAATACGACTAGGAAATCTTCAAGATAATCCCGAACCTAAGTATGCTTTGTCAGGTACTTTTTTATTTGCTCAGAAATGGTTTTTAACATTATCAATGGCGGCTGATGACTATCGATGTGGTTGATTTATCCTAATCGTATCTGCAACCGAAAGTGTAAGACAGAGGAGACACCTTCGAGAGTTGTGACGTATTTCAACCAGGAGCGCGGCCTGCAGTCCGTGTGACGTCAGGTAAGAGCCGTGCAGCAACAAGTTGCCTATATAAATGACGCTGTGAGTACGGCATCTGAGGATTGTCAGGTGTAGCACACTCGATGACGGTGTAGCTGCCAGTACCTAATGAAACTGTTAAATTTACAATGTGACGATTTATTGAAGGACAAATATACACACAAGAAAGAGTTGACTGATTGTTACAAGAATGTCCCCCAAACTAGATTTCCAAGGTTGTATTCACTTGCCGCACGGACATTGTGTATGTTTGGCTCTACATATGTGTACGTAACAATTTTTTTTTCCTGTTATGAAATTAGCTAAGTCCAAACCCCGGAGTACCTTGTCGGTTCACAATCCAACATACAGCCTTCGATAAAAAATTTTCCACACATTGCGTCCTGACATTGATAAACAGTTAAAGAAGAACGAAACAGAAAGTGTCGGAAAACGTCCACGTAATTGTGTTTTGAGTGGGTCTCCTCTAATTGGCAGAGAAAATTACTTTGTTTTATTTTATTTACTTTATAACATACCTGACCTTCAGATAAACTACGAGTTGAAGTTTTACATATTTCCTCACAGCACAGAGCCCAAATACAACTGTTTATAAACTGTGACCAATTGTGTAATTAAAGCAGTCAGCGTTAATATTTCAACAACCAAGATGTAACTTGTACATATTATTAATACCCGATACGTTTCCTGTCTTTCCTACGCTGTCGGAACCCCAACACATCGAACTATTTCCTTGCTCTTGGGCAGCAGAAATCAGCGCGGTGACGTCACACGCTAACCTGCCTTTCGTTCGGGAGCATATTTGGCGGTTAGAGCTGACGGAGCTAACGTCACACCACCACTATCTGTCTTACCCTGGTGTAAGAAGGCAGAGAGGACAATTAGGTTTCATAAGAATTGTCTTTATAGGTTATACAAAAATAAACTCTAATGGGTAGGGAAAGTTATATGAGCATAACATCACATTTTTAGCGACTTCTAAGGCCTATGATAGGTATACCATGTCAGTCTGGTCATTCTTATATTTAAACAACAAAACTAAACAAAGCTCACACAAACACCAGCGGCAATCTTGTTTCTAGATGTCTGTAGTATACATTTTATAAGCATGCTTTTTAATGTTCAGGTAGGTTTAACATCTACATTGTTTAAACCTACAGTGGCAGCTGTGATCACAATTTGCGAGACTTTATTACGTTTTCTTGCTATAACCTTTGTGTTAACGGCTGTTTAAACATAGTGCAAGCCTACGTTTTACAGCCAACTTGTAACTTTAGAAACAAAAAGTACTTAGATATGGTTTTTCATCCACACTACAGTTACAGTATATAGCGATGCTGTTTTGTATAATAAACTTTCATGTCTATATAGTGCAGTATTTTAATATACCAGGATGTGATATAGAAATATTCCAAGTGACTTGAAGTACATCACTGAGCTTAGAAGCAATCGTGACACTCTTGTATAAATATTTATTATTAAAGGTGATTCTTCCACTTCATACTAATTGAGACATATTCTGTTGCAGATACAAAGGACTACTACCCTAGAACCTGGAGGTAAAAACGAGTCGCTAAGTGTTAACTTTGGTTTCTCTCTTTGTGAGATTACGAGAGGTTGTTGAATGGCTGCTGAGGACTTCACAAAAACATAGAACATTTAAACATTCAAACCAAAAACCGCATATATCCAGGAAATGGTTATACGACTGAAATTCCATTCCACACAAATTGCGTGTTTTAACCGCATCATATTTTTCATGTCAGTAAAAAGCTTTTGTCCACCTTCTTATACTTTTAATCACACAAAATTATGCATTCGTTTAAAGTGAAGAGGTGTTTTGGTTAAGTACTTAGTATTTTAATAAAATTCGTTAGTCAGTTTTGAGAAAATAAAAAGTGGTTTAAATATTTCCATGAGGAAGGTAGTTTGCCGTATGGGAATTTGTTTGAAAAACTTTGTGTCACGTTCCTGAAAATTTAATATCCTAAATTAAGCACCTCTTTTCGATATTTATGGCAAATTACGTTACGTTTTGAGCTATGCTGTTCACACACATACGCACATGCACACGCACATAGGCGCCCATTTTAATTCAAGGGACCTCAAAATGTTATTTTTTCTTAAAAAAGGGGGCGAAGTGACATAAAATGTTCAGTAATGCAATATTAAGTGGTTGCAGCTTTGTTTCAACTATAGAGGGTTTGAATTTTTTTATTTTTTTTTTTGTTCCTCCAATGTCCTCCAACGTTAAGTCATACCGGACGATGAATAGAATGGATGAAATGATGCTCAAATGAGTCCGGGGTCCATGGAGCTTAGAGTTACACGAAATTCGTCTTACAGAATAAGGAAACCCCCCGGAAAAACCGTATCCAGGTAACTCACCCTGACCGAGATTCGAACTCAGGACCTCTTGAACGTGACGTAGACATGCTACCAACACGCTACCAAGGCGGGCTATATAGATTTGATGAATCTTGTCGAAATTTCTTTTGAAACTTGTACACTATACTTTGTCCCCTAGAATTTAATTTGTGGAATATAAATTAATTCCTCGGTTTATATGTCCTCGCACATATCTTCTTCTAAATAGTTTAAGCAGATCAAGACGCTTCAACTCACGTAAGAGATGTTCTTTACGTGCACACTCATACTAATATTATAAATAGAGAAAAGTTGTTCTCCAACAAAAAATAAATTATAAGCAAATTTCCCTTAAGTTAGAATTAGAGGGAAGAATGATAGATCAGGTTATCCTAAATATCTAGGTGTTGAAATAAATAGCTGGAGAATTTGTTCTTATCCAGATAATACAACAGACATATGGATAATTAAGTATTTAAATAAAGACATTAAAATAAGAATCTTGCAGCGTTTCCCCGGTTGCTTGTTAATATAATGGCAACCTTAGGGAATTTGCAACTTTTTGTGGTTGGTTCATTAGTGCTGGGATTCTTCTTAGCTCGTGTTCACGGCTGCTCATCTGCTATGGCTTAAGTAGAACATGTTGGGTATGGAGATCTCAGGGTAGTGTGACGAGAGACAATAACAACAAATGATAGACTAATCATTGTGTATTCGAATTTACACCAGTTGTTATAGTGTCCCCGATGAAATGTTTTCACTACTGATACACCATGAATTTCCTTATACGTTCGATCACCTTGCATTTCGCACTGACTACCGCGTCCTTTCCCAGTTCCCTCTTAACTGCTTACATCTCTTTGTAAAGGGTTTAGTGTCAATGAACTACCCCAAACCTTAGGTCCCGTTATGCACCGTAGGATTGTCTTTTGAAAACCCAAACAGCATTCTTGCAGGTAGTGAAAACATTTGTACGGTGAAACTTTTATCAACTCTTATGTTAGAATTCACATTTTACATTTATATATATATATATATATATATATATATATATATATATATATATATATATATACATATATATACATATATATAGGTATCCCTCTCGTTTTCTAAATTATTATTTAGATCACACTTATCTTAATGGGGTTCTTATAAATAATGCCTCAATCTATGAATCAGTTGTATGTCCAATATTGAGACAAGAGCAGGTAATTCCGAAACTAAATGCATCTTAGAAACAAATGAGATGCCTATTTTGAAGAAAATTATTCTTCATTGAAGTAGAGATCATTCTTTTTAACTTTTTACTGGCTACCTACTAGAAGTTGACATTTGAAATGTTTCCACATGTAACTAAACATTGCTGCTTTGACATCTTTCTAAGGCTTAAGTAACGTCACGGCGACAGCGACTGCCTACCGCAAAAATATAATGTGAGTCAACCCATTCCACCGTTTCTGTCGCTTGTTTCTAAAAACGGAATATTCAAGAACAGCCGTTGACATCATGAACCGGAAACAGCCCCTTTGTTGTATCGTGTTGGTGTCCCAGATTGTTAGATTTCGGCAGATCTAAAAGACTCGATTTCGACAGTGTTCCATTATTTCGAACTCTCAAACGTTTCTTCTGTAACCGGCAGCGAGTTCAAAAGCCAATTTGCAATTCAATTCAGTTGCTAGTTATGAGTTGACCAGTGAGTAACAGAGTTTGTTAGTCAGTTGGCAGAAGTAGTTAAAGCTGATCATTAGCCCGCGAGAAGTGAACGTCAAGAAATTGTACGTGCAACAGAGATGAAAAGGAGTATAAAAAACCAGTGCTACGAAGGAGAGGTGTTTGCTCAGTGCTTTTCTAAGAAGTGAAACTAATTGTAAGTTAGCATTAAGCTAATAAAGTGATTTCGCTTATTTATACAACACTAAATTGTCAATAACATAACATAAATAAAAGAAACGTATGAAATATTATTTGACCATTACAATTCTTTCGGAATTCATTCTTATATGGTTCTGCATGGAACGTTATTTCTACTTATTATAATTATACCTATAAGAAAGTACTTGAAGCTTAATTGTCTAAAATGCAATTGGACAGTAACGTTGCCTTTTGAACGACTAGTATAATGTACAATGCATGCATAGAAATTTGCATGGACATAAAAGATGGTGTAGCGCACTACATCAGATTAGTTTTCTTTGAATTTTCTGATTTGTGTATTATCGAATAATTCACTAATCAAACTTTTTAACATGAAACGAATAGTAAATCCACACTTTACCTGCCAGGAGCGTTCTGTTAACTTATCACTAAAGAACTTAATATCAAGGCAATCTAGTTTATATCCTTCTGGGGTATCCCATCATGTGTTGGAACTAAATAAGTATATATTAGATGCATGGATTAATTTATATACATTACGATGAGTATGGATTTGAAACTTTGTGCATGACTGTCTTGTTTTTATCAGAATTTTCATTCCATCTTAAATTTGGACGGTTGAATTTGGTCTTCTTGGTTTATAATTAAGTGATTTCTACGTAATCGCTATAGATTTCCATCAGTTCTTTTTAATTCTTGCGACAGTTTCAGCACCTCTCTTATACCTTTTTATTCATATCTGTTTTTTTATTTCCTCGCTCTTTATATGCTAAATAAGACACACAGTGTAACTATTAATCTTAGAAGCCTCACTTCTTACTCTTATACGCTCCTTTCATCTCTTTCTGTAGCTACCCAAGTCTTTGTGCCATAAAATAATTTAAACAATTTTAATTGTTATCTTTTTTGCTTTAACGTCTAAACATTTACTTGTGGTTCCCCACACACATTAATATTTATTGAATTTTTCTAAAATGTTAAATTTTTCTGTTATGACATTTTGCATCCCAGATAGTTATGTTATTC